>CAXKVY010000163.1:0-233897 GCA_964058915.1 Tetropium fuscum | reverse complement strand
AACGGTAATGTCCCCATTATCAAACCAATATCATACCGTGGCCGCAGTATTATCTTGCGTGTAACGCAAAATAGGGCCTGCAGCAATGACGAATGGAAGGACACGTTCTATATAGATACAGTCAATATATTGATACTGATTCAAAATGCCTTCCAGAAAAATGGGAACGACGGTGGAATTCGGTGGTCTCTCTGGTCGACCAGGTACTCTCCAGACTCAACTCTTCTTGAATCAGGGTAGAGACAAAACCTAGATTTATAGACACAGACCTCCACTCTTGTAAGCTCCAGTGCACATGTTGTTGTGCCTACCTTAATATCAGTCCACGATATCCACGATGTAAGATGGGAACCCTCAATGGACGTCTGGCGCACAAGCCAACATCATGTAGTATATTCCTCAAATTTTGGTCACACTTATATTGTGGTTATTTGCTAAGTTTCTCCTAACACACATCGATCGTATCGAGGTGTTGCACGTTGACGATCTCCATGTCTTTCAGCGACATCACCGAATTGTTCACATCGAAGCCATAATTTCGAAATCACTCTCGGAGAGACGCCAAAGTGACGTGCAACATCAGCTTGCGGAAGACCAGCCTCAATCATATTCGCAGCACTTACCATTTCATCACGTGCTAAATGCCGACGTACCATGACCAACGTTGATCTTAACAATCTTATTTTAGCACCACTTTAAAGTCTATCTTTAAAAAATGAAGCACTTTATCTTTACAATTTGTAGAAATTTACCTAATAAATTGGAGGCGCTGTTCCTTTTGCCTTAATAAATTAGTGCAATTTACTGATTCATTTTCATGGCATATCTTGATTTGCACAAGTTTATGAGTTGATTGGTATGTATTTACAAAACATTGCTTTTGTGGAAAAAAGTGGTAGAATAGTCGTGTTCCTTATATTTTTTTGTGTTTATATTTACATGCCTAGTCAAACAAAGATAGATCATATCGCCTCGTGGTCTAATCGGTTACACGCTCGCTGATTGGTGAATCCGTATTTTATTGATAACTAAATTAAAAATCGGTAGAAAAATCAAATGACAATAATAATAGTTTCGACATTAAGGTGTATCATATTATGATTTATCAATTATAAAAACTTAATAAACTATGGATAATTATTCATAAATATGAAATAAAGCATCTCCGAAAGCGGTAGACGAGGTTTTTAGCCTCGTAGCAAAATACTAGAGGAGCGTAACTGACCAAAACAAAATGGTAATCTGTGCCCGTAGTAAAAATGAAGTGTGAATAACTATTCAAAGATTGCAAAATTAATATGTGCAGTATTTTAAATCATAGTCTATAGTGAAAATATAAAAATCATAAATAACATTACGTGATTGGTTGACAGTTAAGTATAATCTATATGGAAATACGAGTAACTATATAAGGAACTGCTTGTTTGTTTCTGTGATGACTTCCTTAACAATAGATAATAATCAAAGAGTTCGCTAAGGCACTTAAAAATGGTAGTCACGTGAAAATTTCTATGAGAAAACTAAGAATTTATAGAGTAAAATCAAGTTAATTATTGAAATTTGGGCATGATAGTAATTTGGGCATGATAGTGTTTTCAAGGTATTATATAAAGTTAATTACTGAATTTCAAGTCATTGTGCTTTATCCAAGCAATTAGATGTCTAGGGTATATCTTAGATAGTTCTCTAGTGATTTTCGTCGTATCCAGATAAGGATTTAAGTAGTAAATAAAAATATCAACAAGTTATTATATTTCCAAGAAGACATCTCATCAATTCCACAAGTAGTGTCCCTGATTTAGGCGTCAGATTGTTTATCGAGGCTGTTCACACAGCGAGGACTCCGTTGAAGTTTTCTGAACGAGGAAGCCATTGCATTAGCAGCATACCGCCAATAGGGGGTCTACATAATAGTGCTTTGGTGCAGTGCGCCAGTGATGGTTTTTGTTTACAAAGGATTAACTTTGCAATAAGGTAACAAACAAACCACAACTTCTTTTTGTAATAATTGTTATAATAGATAACAATGTTGCTTATTTCTAAATATATGTCTCACATTGTTCGTTAAGGATTTGACATCCCATGTTTTTAATACTCTAAGATATGATAGGTTGTCTCAGAATAGATTAAGCTTATTTTTTGGTTTTTGTTCAATGTTATTGAACCATCAAAGTAAAACTATTGTCAATAAATAGGTGTACTAGTTAAATGCAAACCAATTTCTCAATTTGTCTCTTTTTTTCAAGAATAAATTTAATATTAATAAAGAAGTAACTCAACGAGAAATAAGATTTTCTTGAGGTTAAAATTAAATTTATAATGTTAAAAAACATATACTACCAATTTGATTTTATAAGTCTATTTTGAATTCAACTTGAGGTAAAATTAGGCTTATTAATTTTATTATCTAAAAATTAATAAGCCTAATTGGACCCCCTCTAAGACCATAGAGTGCCCATGACTAAAGTGATCCTTCAATTAAATAAATAAAAATAAGTGTTCACAGAACTGGCGCCCATAATAAAAGAGAAGGATTCAATAGGGAAGTAAATAGAGTAAGTATCCTATAAGCAGATTAAATATTTCACCACCATACTACTATTACAATATCTTACTATTTCAAAAATTACATATAAACATAAAATAAAGATTTCACAATTTATTTCACCAACATTTATGAGGTTTCATAAATTATTACATATCAATTTATCAACCAACGTAGTCTTTATAAAATCCTCATAAATTCATTATAACAATTTTGCTTATCAACGTAGGGGCATTTTATACAATTCATATATTCCAATTTTTACAAATTGGAACCTAAGTGGGGCTTTTAAAAATTTTTCATCATATTACACATTTTACAATATATATATATATATATATATATATATATATATATATATATATATATATATATATATATATATATATATATATATATATATATATATATATATATATATATATATATATATATATATATATATATATATATATATATATATATATATATATATATATATATATATATATATATATATATATATATATATATATATATATATATATATATATATATATATATATATATATATATATATATATATATATATATATATATATATATATATATATATATATATATATATATATATATATATATATATATATATATATATATATATATATATATATATATATATATATATATATATATATATATATATATATATATATATATATATATATATATATATATATATATATATATATATATATATATATATATATATATATCGCATCAACAGAGTTGTCTTTCTCGTAGCAACGGTAGAGAAGAAACACAAGTCAGGAAGTGCAATTTAAAACATATTGGATAACGTAATAGAATGTGCACTTTCCATGTATACTTGCGTAGTGTTTGTCATCTTGATCAAATTTAATTTACCTCATAGATGTACTTATACATATCTTAAATTATTCTGCTCCAACTGAAAGCTAAAAGTTTTCATTAGCAGCCATATAATCATTTCGATAACTTGCTAATTGATTTGCATAATGAGCGAACCTCCATTTCCATATGCATTTCCTTTATTCATCACAAAATTAATATACGAGTATAATATAGGTATATAAAATCTATTACTATATTTGCTTATTTCAGAATTTCTTATACGGCCTGACCGTGACCTTTACTGTGACTAAAAACTTATTTATAGAGAACTATTGCAAAAAGGAAATGTCACTCCTATTAATGATGAGTAACTGAATGTTTCGTATTACAATACAATATACTTGGTTGACGTAATTAGGCGTGGAAGTGTGAACAGACAAAGAGACCTGCAGACCGGTTGCCTTTGGACGCCGACAAAGAGGTCCGCAGACCAGCTTTTGACGTAAGAAGAAATGGACATAGCCAAAGAGGACCGCAGACCAGTTGCCTGTGTCAATGGAAATATTAGCCGGTCAAGAGGCCCTTGAACAAGTTACTGGCGCAAGAAGAAATGGACGGAGTCCAATTGTTGACGTAATATTTATTGGCGCTCTTTACCCTTAATATCAATGTAGGCCGAGACCGCCTCGTAAGAGGTAGGCCGCGCGTTTTACTTGACTCTCCACACAAATGTTATCGGTATCACGTGAAGTTGCGCCGTCTTCCCTGGTCCTGTATGATGGGCCTCACCGGCAGAGCCTTGCTTCTGGCGCTCTTGGCGAAGCGAACACAGTCAAAAAGGCCGGCAGACCAGTTGCCTATTGAAGCGCGGAGACGGTAATCACTCCAGATGAGTATTTATTTTAAACGGTTCCCTATGCTCCCGATTTCTACTATGAAGACTTATTTTTCGGTCCAAATTTCACTGGCCTACGGATCGGTTTCTTAATGGTTTCACTTGAGCTCGGCAGTACTGGTCAGTAAGCGCTGATGCTTACTGAATAATTAAGCGACAGCTGCTTTTAAATTTGGCGGTAATTTCCGTTTCTACATGAAACTCCTTCCTACGAGTTGCATTTCTGGAGCGTGCTCTCACTGCGCGGGCGGTCGTGTGATTTCTAGCCTGCCTGAGGCTAATATCGAGAAGTGTTCTGGATATTGGAACATTGTTTATGAGCGTACATTTTCCTAGAACGGAGTTGTTATTGACTCAGCTGTAAGCAGAACAGAAGTACATCTGAACATAACTATGTTATTTTACCAAAACATATTTCTCTAAAGCCGGTTTGCTTAGGTGCATGTTTATACATGTGATTTAGTTAATATTTTTTTATTAATTAGTTACTAGGTACGCCAGGCAATATCGACACAAAAGAAGGCAAACGCGCATGAGCTACGATTTTTTTATGTTACTAGGGTCCCTGAGAGTAGTTTATAAACAAATTTGCAACACAGAAAACCATCATATGCTACTCCCGTGCTGCTCGAAAAAATGCAAAATTCTGGCAAATGTTTTAGTTTTTTCGAAAAAACTACCTTAAGGAAGCGCTTTTCGAGTATCTTCACTTACACTTTTGTAAAGCAAAATAAATTTGCTCATTTAAGCCTAACCCGAGCTCCCCATGTCCGGAGATATAGTTGCGGAGATACAGCCAGTAAATTACAGAATATTTATCGGTGGGGTCATTTTCCAAGACACGTACCGGCTAAACTATGGTCCCAGAGAATATTCATGATAAAGAAATTTTTAAATAATTGAATTAACTTCAATTTGACAATAAAATCTAGGCCTCATAGTTTGCTCAAAAACGAAAAAGCAGTAAAACATCGGTTTAGGGAAAATGATGAAAACATTGTACCTACTGAATAATTTTGGTATATATTCCTTTAAAAAAAACTTGCAAGAATGTGAATTTAACATTTTTTAGGTAACATATGGCTTCAAATAAGCATACGATGTAACGAAGTGGAAATATTTTTCCACTCGTTACGTAAATTTGTACTGTCATTGCTATATTGTTTTAATTATTAAGCTAAGTAGGAATATATTTTCGTATTTATAAGTTACTATTGACCGTATGAGTCTGTTTCTTTTTCGACAAGCATTGTTATTTTATTTTAAATTCAGTTCTGCTTACACCGTGCATACAAATAAATATTTTCTGAGAAATCTCGCGTACAAAATACGATTTCCAATACCAAGAAAACTATCCGCAGGCCGGCTCGATATCATCGAACGCGCGCCGGAACAATATCGAACACATATGATAACGCTTCGGAAATTCGTGGTAGGGAGTCGGTCCCCACCGCGCCGAAAGATTTAATAAAACTAGAGCTCCCACACTGAAACAGGCAGTCTGTGTCCGAGACTCCCAGCAGCAAGAAGCCCCAACAGCAGCACCTCCGCCTACCTGAACCGTCTAGTAGTTCCAGCCGTAATCCGAGACCAGAAGTAAGCCATATACACACAGTACAGGACTCAAGAAGGACGACATCCAGAAGCCATACCAGACTGGAGTGAGTACGCGACTTCCTTCGAGTACCGGTTGTCAACTCCCCAGTTGACAACCGGTCGAAAGGCCTTCTTGTCAACAAATACGCTTCTATTATACACGCCGACATTAGTAAAGGTGCACTCCAATCTAACAGTACTCGCTCGCTCACTTTAACTGGTATGGTAAGTCAAATTATTTAAATGACCATTTCCGATTAACACCTGAGTTCTCGAACATTCGATCGGTCCGCATGCTTACACTGTCGTTTCTTCCCTCCAACTGTATTTGTAACCTGCCTGTCTGATAACCGCTCACCGCTTAAACTTACGCCACAAGCTCATTGTACCATAGTTATTCATTATCATCCAGTAGTATTTTCTCATATCACGCTTTCCTCGCGCTACGCTAACTCCATCGGATACTCCCGCTTAATCATTAACCAAGTATGACGTAGACAGACTGAATAACCTGTAGATAGTACGTGTAGATTGTTTGTTAGGCGAGGATAGAATTATAAATAGATATCCTGAAGAATAAATGATAATAAACTTGTTGTAACCATATACCTGTGTATTACTGTAGATAAGGGCTATATATAAGTCACGTGACCCCTGGATTACTGCCTGTCTCCACTCGAAGCTACCCGTGGCCCTTACAGAACTGCCTGTAGGGAAAAGTGGTCTGTCTACACTATAAACAGACAGTGGCGCTCGAATAAAAACTCCGCACCGAACGAAGAGCGTCACAACACTAAAAAAATAACCGAAAACATAAAATAAACAACGTAAACATAAATGGTAAGCTATAAAATACTAATTATACATACATACATAAAAATTGTAAAGAGACTTTGCCACCAAGCCACCCGTAATAAATAGGAAGGTTTAAAGAAAAGTATAATACTATAAGTGAAACCACTACACTCCGACCCATATACATACATACATACATACAAGTCCGGAATAAAATAATATAAAATGTTGATAGGCAGGATATTTTCGTGTCTCTTATGATATAAAAGAGCTTTTAATGGAATTCATATTTTATTTAAACACATTCATTTGCATATTATTAAAGAACAGTACAGTACAAAATATTAGTTTACCGATATAACATTTTCAAAATGACAAAATACAAAAGCACATTTCTTTATTTACAGTAGGTACTGTAGGTACATAAGAAATAAACTATTGCTAATTAATTAATTAATTAACATAGGTCTCTTGCTTATTTACTAGTACGGGTCAGCGGAAAACATAATCACTTTTTGATGATGATCCATCTAAGAAAGGAAATATTGTCGAAGGAAATATATAATACTCATAGTTAGCAAGTACTCCGACGGACCATCAATTCGGCAGTCGATTCGAATCAATCCAATGCAATTCGATACAGAGAGGAAAACAATTGGACGGTAACCCGACCAGACGGGACCTCCTGATATAATTCTGATTGTATTGTATTTTCTCCTCATTAGGAAACAATAAATATGTATTTCTCCCTTAACAGGTATTATTATTTTAAAAAATACGTCAGTCATAATACTTATATAATTACATTTATGTTATATAATGGATTAATTTGGTGAATCAACAAAAGATAATATCGATATTGTCATATAAAATTATTTATTCTTATCTCTGTACCCATGAAGTAATATTAGTTGCAAAATAAACAATAATATTTGTGAATTATATTGTGGAATTTTCCTCTGAATGGACTCTTTCACTGCTATTATATTCTAAGAATGAAACAATAGGCCTAGGGAAGCCAAAATATGCTGTAAATACTTTAGATTCAAGTTTATCTCTCTCGCTTAGTCAACGAGTGGACTTTACTAGACTGAGCGTTACATAGACGAACATGACGGCTCAGTCTCATTAAATACCCACAAACTCTCTCTACTGTCTCGCTCTGTTGACTGATCCTCTCTCACTTAGTCGACTCGAGCCTACTTTACCCGAAGGAGCGTTACATAGCCGAGCGTGACGCGTGACGGCCCAGTATCATTCAACACCCGCAAAAATAAAAGTGCTGAGCGCGCCTAAAGAATTTATCACTTCAGCAATGTCCCATATTTCCTTGGCTGTATCTCCGCAACAAATGGACCTAGAGAGCTCGAGTGGCGCTCAAATTGTAGCAAATTTAGTTTGCTTTACAAAAGTATAAGTGAAGATAACCGAAAACTGATTCCTTAAGATTGGTTAAGAAAAACTTAAACAGGTGCCAGAATATCGAAGCATTTCGAGCACAGGGTTTTCAGTGTTGCAAACTTGGGTATAAACTACTTTAAGTAGTTTATAAGCAAGCCATCTTTTAAAATTTATTCTCTTATTTTTGTGACCTCGTTTGATTAATATTCTGATGTAACTTTTGTGTCACCCTGTTATTATTATTTTCACATTATTATTTGTCTGTTGGATGGCCTGCTATGTATAAATAAATAAATAAAAAAATACATCTGAGAAACACTGCCATTCGTTCGCATTCGTTTACCTGGTGCCACCTTTGCTGCTAGTTCATATACATTCGCGGCAACGTTGCTCGGTATACTGACATATATTAACCAATTACCCTGCCCTGTTTGTTTACCTTTGCTAGCGTTCCAATAATTCAAGAAGATTCGTTTGTGTGGGTACATCAGCAACATCATATTATCTACCAATTCATCCAAACAATCTCATTCAACCAATCAATCTGTTTTCTTCTTTTTTCTTTTTCGTCGCTGTATGATTTGTATGAGGCACTGGCCACTATTAACTGAATTTCGCTCATTTTTCCCTCTAATAATAACACACAAAAGCGCAATCAAACTGTCTTGTCGAATTGTAGCAAAGTACTGATAATTATTTTCAACAAGTCCACATGTGAACGCCAACCAAAGGCAACGTTCGCTTTTGATCTTTTTCAGTTTACCGACCATCGACGTCGATGGAAAACGTTCGTTGGCATCGCTGGCCATTCGAACCAAAATTTATTTGTTGCAAATTACCACAAATTACCGTCTACACCTGACGAACGAATGACAACATTTCAAACTATAATATTTGTAAAATTCACCGAGAGTCATTTTCCCCTATCCTTTGTGTGGGGTTCTTTGTCAGAATAATATTAATATGCTAGGAAAACTATTAAAAACCAAATCTGTCAAAGTTCTTTTGCATGAAGGTTCTATTAAGAAAAACAAAATGTGATTCTGTATGACTTCTTATTTATACCTTATTATAATGCTTACGAATATTTGTGTATTTTTTGATATAATACTACTATAAATAGCTTTAAAGATTACAGAGCGATTAGAAAGCTATTTTTAATTCGAGATAAGAGAACAAAATTAAACTGCTTTCTGAAAATAAAATTCACTTATTTTGACTATACATAAATCAACGTAGATTGGTACCCACGGATGAATAAATACCGAAAACCATAGTATTCATTTACATTTTTTTACGTCGAAAATTGTTTCATCGAGGGGTGTGTCACTTGGAAAAGTTTTGTACACCTAATTTGATTAGCCAGTATTTAACAGTAATTTTGTATTTTATGATAATTTTAAAACTCCGACATAATATTTATTGTTAATTTCGAAATTACTTCACCTATTTTATGGTATTTTCTTATATCTTTTTATTTTTTTGTACTTTCTGCAGATGTGCAAATGAACCAAGTCGGTGTCGGCATCGTTTTAGATGAACTTCCTAGAGATGTATCACTATATCGGACATTATTTTTTAATAATATTAATAACAATGCTAGATTAACGGTAGTCCATGCCAGGAATTTAAGTTTTCTGGAGATTTCAGGTCATGGAAATAAAATCTTTATTGGTATGTGAATATTTTTTGTTAATTTTAATATATTTTTGTACTTTCTAATAATTTTAAAATTCCGACATATTTATTGATAATTCTAAAAACACTTCACCTATTTTAGGGTAATACTTTATTTCTTTGTATTTTTTTGTACTTTTTGGGACTTGAAAATATAACACATGCGCAAATGAACCAAGAAGATGTCGGCACTGTTTTAGATGACCTTTTTAGTGATGTATCACTTTAACGGACATTATTTATAAATAATATTAATAACAATGCCACATTAACTGTCCATGCCAGGAATTTAAGTTTTCTGGAGATTTCAGGTAATGGTAATAAAATATTTCTTGGTAATTTGAATATGTTTTGTTAATTACAATATTTTTTGGTAATTTTAATATATTTTTGTACTTGTACGTTTTTGATAATTTTAAAATTCCGACATATTTATTGATAATTCCAAAAATACTTCAACTATTTTATGGTAATTCTTTATTTCTTTACAATTTTTTGTACTTTGTGAGACTTGAAAATATAACACATGCGCAAATGAACTAAGAAGGTGTCGGCACTGTTTTTAGATGACCTTTTTAGAGACGTCATATCACTATATCGGATATTATTTATAAATAATATTAATAAAAATGCTAGATTCACTGTAGTCCATGACAGGAATTTAAGTTCTCTGGAAATTTCAGGCCATATAAAATAAATAAAATATTTCTTGGTAATTTTAATACTTTTTCGTGATTACAATATTTTTTGGTAGTTCCAAAATATTTTTGACATTTTTGTATTTTGATAATTTTAAAATTCCGACATATTTACTGATAATTCCGAAATTTCATCACACCTATTTTATGGTAATTCCTTAATTTTTTGTACTTTTTGAGACTTGAAAATATAACACAGGCGCAAATATAGCACACGTGCAAATGAGCCAAGCCGACATCGGCACTGTATTAGACTCGGTTTTAGATGAACGTTTTAGCGATGTACCACTATCTCGGATATTATTTATAACTAATATTAAGAAAAATGCTAGATTAATGGTAGTCTTTGCCAGGAATTTAAATTTTGAGGTCATATAAATAAGATATTTTTGGTAATTTGAATGCTTTGAATTTGAATATTTTTTGGTAATTCTAATATATTTCTAGTAATTTCAGTATTTTATGGTATTTTCAAAGTAATACAATATTTTCTGGTATTTTGTAGCAATTTTTTTATAATTAATCTGATTTGTACACCTAATTCTGGAGGTGGCACACCCCTCGTGTTTCAACGTCTAGTTGAAAATATATTTTCTTTAAAACACCACAACAACTGAGGAAAGAAAACAGGGCACGCGGTATGCCATCGTTGTTAGTCTCGACCTTTCACCTTATTGACGTAAAACTGTTATTTTGAATAACCAGCATATTATGTAGACTAGAAATTGTGTGTATGTATGGATTTGTTATGTGTGTAATTTTTAGCAAACATTGTCCAATATATAGGACTCTAATAGGTAATAATTAAATAATAATAATAATATTAATAGTATCCTCTTCACAACAGAATAACTTTGCACACAACCTGTAAGGTTATCACGAGTTCGTACCATGAAATAGGTGGAGTAGGAGGGTTTACATACACTGATACGCAAAATTAAAGGACATTATTTTTGCCTCCAGATTTAATTTTCAAATAACTTAAAAACTGACTGGCCGATTTTCAATATAGTTTTTTATATTATAGCTACGTATTGAGCCTTTTAAATTATTAACAGAATATTTCATTGGGACGACATTTATTTATGTAGGTACGGTGAAATAAAGGAGTATGTGTTGTTAAGGAATTTTAATTTGCAGTATGCCAAGTAGGTGACAGCTTTCTGGTGTACCTACATGCTTTTTTAAATTTTTTCCTATCTTGAATAGTTTCGGGATTATGTTTTTTTCTAAATCGACGTATTTGGCCATCTGTTTAAATCGGTACGACATAATTATTGTTATGGTTACTATACAGGTGTGTCATTCTGTCATATAGACATAAAAAAATGCCTCGACGTTATTTAAGTCCCTAGGAAGTAAGTAGGGCTCTAGGAATGCTAGATCTGTGTCTTCTTTAATCTCAATAACGTCAATATACACTGAGCTCGTAAAGTTTGGAATAAATTCAATTAATCGTTATTGAAGGATTTTCACAGGAAATCCTCGGACACGTCAACCTTATTTTATAAAATGTCACTTTTTTCAGCGATCGATTTTTTTTTGTTTTGTTCGTTTTTGAGCTATGACGTCATCGACAATTTTTTTAAATGACAACCCATATTTTTTTTCACGGATTTCGATAGAGCACATTTTTCTGAGTGCGAATATGTCAAAAACATAGTACCTTTAACATTAAAGTTTTCGAGATATTCGGTTGCAAAGTTTATAAAATGTACCATGGCACCATGCATAAGCTATCGGGCGGGTCAAGATTTTTAATAGCTTATTGATTCTAATAGCTTATAGCTTATTACATTTTAAAAGATTAAGGAGTAATATTATTTATTTTGGTAGCTTATCGAACATTTTGAAAGATTTGGGAGTAATCTGTTTAATTTTTTAACAACAATTTAAACAAATAAAAAAATATTTTAACAAATAAATGATAAATAATTAAAGTAAAAAATAAAATCAGAGTAAATTTTCAAAGTGACCTCCATTCACTTCCTGGCAATATCCCATCCGCCACTGAAACTCCTGCAGAACCTTACCAACAGTATCGGGTTGAATGGTTCGAATTTCATTGCGAATTCTGTCCTTTAATTCTTCGATGGTATTTGGTCTATTGAAATAGACTTTGCTCTTTAAATAGCCCCATAAAAAGTAGTCTAGGGGAGTGAGATCTGGAGATCTAGGGGGCCATTCGATTCGTTCCCCTGCGACCAATCCAATGGTTAGGAAATACATGGTTTAAATAATCGCGAACGATCACTGCAAAATGGGGTGGTGCACCGTCTTGTTGGTACCATATCGTGTGATGGGGCAGATCTGGATCTACGTCATTTGGGTAAAGTACCGCAAGTGCAGGGACTAAGTCGTCTCTTAAAAATTCTAAATATATTTCACCTGTTAATACGCCTTCAAAGAAAAATGGGCCCAAAATACGATTACCTACAATACCAGCCCAAACGTTAACTTTTTGTGGAAACTGACTACGAGTTTCCATTTTCCAGTGTGGATTTTCAGGAGACCAATATCTACAGTTTTGCCGGTTAACTGTGCCGTCGAGATAAAAGGTAGCCTCATCAGAAAAAACAATATTGCGTAAAAATCCGTCGTCATCAATCAGGCGTTGCAACATGGTTTGGCAAAACTGTAACCTACGGTCAGGATCATCTTCGTTTAACTCTTGGACCAAAACCACTTTATACGGATGCCATTTGTTCAATTTCAAATATTTCAAGACGGAGCTTTGAACTATTCCGTTGTTTGCCGCCACTTGGCGGGTGGGTAAATGGGGATTTTCTTGAAGCTCTAGTAGAACATTCAATTTAACATCTTGTTGCACTGGTGGACGACCCGTTCTAGGGCGATCTCTCGTATGACCCACTTCTAAAAACTTTTGTTCTATTTTGCTAACGGTGGACTGTGTAATTGGTTCTCTGTTTGGATATTTGTTGTTAAATAAACGGCAAACTTCTACTTGTGTGCGAGCTCTGTCCCCGTAACCGATCATCATCAAAATTTCGATTCTTTCCCTTTCACTCAAACGACGGAGCATTTTTAAATAAAATGAATTATGATGGAATAATGATTAATCAACTTACTTAATGATATTATTCAACTGATTAAAACACAAACTTGCGAGGAAAAACTTCAAAATTGTGACAACTGTCAAAACTGTTGTTTTTCCTGCGCTTTCTTGATAAATGATTAGCATTTGGTCATCGCTTGTATAATTCATTCTTAAAACTTTGCAACCGAATATCTCGAACACTTTAATGTTAAAGGTACTATGTTTTTGACATATTCGCACTCAGAAAAATGTGCTCTATCGAAATCCGTGAAAAAAAATATGGGTTGTCATTTAAAAAAATTGTCGATGACGTCATAGCTCAAAAACGAACAAAAAAAAAAAATCGATGGCTGAAAAAAGTGACATTTTATAAAATAAAGTTGACGTGTCCGAGGATTTCCTGTGAAAATCCTTCAATAACGATTAATTGAATTTATTCCAAACTTTACGAGCTCAGTGTATTACAAAGAACGACAGTTAGGATACGTGTTACTGTCTGTAGATACTTATAATTTAATTATACTTACGACAAGGTAATGCTTACGCACAAACTCATGAAGATATACTTAATTGTTGTAATTAATACTACTAGTCAATAAAAACGGCCTTAAGATAGATAAATAATTCACAAATATTGACATATCATTAAACATAAAATCTCAAGAGCGAGCGGCTGAAATAACACACTATAATATTCAACAAATCCATTATCAAAGATAAATTAGAAATCAGGTCTATTATTAAATACTAAGCTGCCTTGAATTCGTTACAGATATCTAAATATAATTTTTTCCGAACATTTTTGTAAGTGGATTAAATGATCATAACTGGTACGTAAATATTTCCTTTTATTTCTCCAGATACACGCCATGAAAGAGATCAGCGTAAACATAACTATAAAAACGTTTTTAAATCGTAATGCACTGGGACTGTATTCTATTTGGAAATTATAATAGTAATCAGAGTCGGCCTTAGCCTCTAGGCGACCCGGTGCGACTTAAAGAGTGCCCACAAATATAACAAAAAAATCCAAAAAAATTAATTATATTAATTATATATCTTACAAAAAATACAGACAGCAACAACAAATAGTAAATTTAAATTTAAACAAAAAAAAATAAAATGAAAAGATACAAGCATTGGCAATTAATCGTTAGACGTTGGACATACACACATTGTCAGGGGTACAGAAAAGGACATAGGGCACTTTTTATCTTGAAAAAATGTTAGGGTCCTGTGGGATTATCTAAAAGATGTACCCACTTAATTACTCAAGTCTTTGATTCTACATTATATGGTACGTGTAATGGTTATTCTATTTATTTTCTCTCTTCTTTATTTATCTCTTCGCTTTTTGGCTCTGTTTTTATTTATTTATAGTAAGTAAGTTGCAGTGCCGGGTAGGTTTTTTGTTGTGGTTTTTGTAGTTTTGTGGTTTTTTTTAAATTACTCAATCATACGCGGTCGGACGTAAAGCAGAGCGTCTAAAAATTTCAATTCCTCATGGCAGGGTTTTGATTGTGGCTTCGAAACATCTGAACGGATTTGTATGAAATTTGGCACACTGATAGTTTATTATCTGGATTAACACATAGGATACCTTTTATCGATATAGAAATATTGCGGTAAAAACGCTAGCGAATCCGCGGGTAAAAGTTATATTATAAATTTACGTAATAATCTGGTATTAGGCTATTTACTATATGGTATATTATGGTACTATTTGACTATTTGTTTTTCTTCGGACGATTTATTTTTTTATTTTAGCCCAAGGCCGCCACCGATAGTAACTGTTATTCCCGTAAGCAGTTACTAGTGTTTTTAGTCTTGTTTATGCCAAATTATTCATGCATTAATTATTCATGCATTGATCTGATAGTAGCCAATAAACAGCCATACGTTTTTCTGTAAATTTCCCAATTGATAAATTCCCAATTTGCAAAATTAAAACCAGGAGGAGGCATATTCTTACACAGACAGTAACAAATGTCAGTGTCATAGCAGGGGTTATGGTTTGGATGACAGTGTAAAAAGCCAAGATTTTCAAATAGTTTAAAGTGAAATTAAATAAATCAAATATTATGAATTAATCTGATTGGTCAGATCAAAATAACAGAACAAGAAAGAAGTAGATAACCAGGAAGTTGCATCTGTTTTTAATGCGGTACATCCATAGCAACTACCAACAATTAAGAGGAGTCTAGTTACGGCGTTTATGAAAGCAACAGCCACGCTCCTGAATTATAAAAAAATTATTAGTAAAAAATAATTGTAAATTTAAATAATAAGTGTTAATTTGTGCTAAGTAAGCAATAATACCAGTGCATATGGTCTAGAAGCAGGAAAACCGCATGACTAAGTGTTTTCGTCATTTTTAGGAATAAAGAAGGGAAAAGCTTGGTAGCGTCCCAGCCCAGTGGACGGAAATTTGCAGTTAATATATCAAACAAGAAAAGGAAAGAAACTTTGACAATGATTAAAGTGATAGCAGAGTAAAGACTACAGCCCAGGAGCGAGTAATATAAATTTGAGGGTAAATAAATCCCAAGGCGAGATACCAGAGAAGGCAGGCAGCATTCCAGAGGCAGTGCAGCGATATCCCGCTAGATGACACCACCACCAGAGCCCAGCAGCAGTATGTAGTTCGTGTACAAGTGAAATCGAAAGTAACAAGTTTTGTGAAAGTTCATAAAAGGATTAACATATTTAACAACAAGGTAATAAACAATTCTAAATTTGCTAATATTAAGAAATATTGTGTCAGAGGACTTAGTCCTATGTAATTAGATTTAAGTTACGTAAGTTTTTGTCGTCGGATAGGAATAAAGTTCTAAAATTTTGTTTTCAAAGTAACCAAATCTAATAATAAACAGTCGTATGCAATCACAACTACTTCTTTCTTGTTTTGCAATTTCAGGGAATATTTAAAAAAAAACTAATACAAGTCTGAACGTCACAAAAAATTTAATACTTTTAATAAAAATTTTGTATACAATTAAAGTCAATTATGATGAGTCATTAACTTCATATATCAAACAATCTTTTAAAGAAATTTTATATCAAAATTAATAAGCCTAATTGGACCCCCTCTAAGACGATAGAGTACTCATGACTAAAGTGATCCTCAATTAAATAAATAAAAAATCAGCGTTCATAGAACTGGCGCCCATAATAAAAGAGAAGGATTCAATAGGGAAGTAAATAGAGTAAGTATCCTATAAACAAATTAAATATTTCTCCATCATACTGCTATTACAATAGCTCACTATTCCAAAAATTACATATAAACATAAAATATATTACAATTTTGCTAACCTATCGTGGGATCTCATAACATAAAATAAATACATTTCAATTATCTTAACAACGTGATGTTTCATATAAATTGAATTTATCACAATTATCTCACCAAACTGGGGTTTTTAAAATATCTGTTTTATATATTTATGTTTAATATATTCCCCATAGAATCAAAATAATTTGATTCTGAAAGTAGCCACGTCAAACATAAAAAAGGTTTATTTTAGCTTTATATCGTTTTAAGGTATCTCCCAAAGTAACCCCATTCTGTTGTCTACTTTGGCGACGTAATTTTTTTTAACTTAGTTTGAATTTTTCATCCAAATTAAGACGAGTACTACCCTAAAGCCACAAGGCCCTTCTTTTAATTTTTGAGTTACTATACCAAACTAAGTCAAAACCATCCAAAGTAACCCCGTTTTACGACACTCATCAGGCGAAAATCCTGAGGAAATCAATACCCACTTATCCGAGACAAAGAATTTGTATTGAACACTGATTGGATGCTCGATTCGAAATTATAATACACCGGCCGGCATCGCGTCTATTTCCAAGTGTGCTCAACCGGTCGCATTTGATATGCGTCAAAATATTATAATCAGTGGCGCTTGCCTAACAGGCACAACTTGCCAATTTCCTCCTGTTTAACTATAAAATGAGACTAGTTACATTTTGATGTAATATACGCCAATCAGTGTCGCTATTCATATGCTGTATAATGAGCTGTCAGCTCCGTAATAGCATAGTACTTACTAAACGAGGCTAACACGGAAAGAAACTTTTTATTTCTGTTTATAGGGAAATTATCTACGTTATTGTTAGTAACAATAAATTAATATCAAAGTAAAAAGTATAGATCCCTGACGTTGAAAGCTAATATTTTTAAACTGAGGGGCCAAATGTTCTGAAATGTTTACAGCCCCTTGATGAACTCTTTATTGTTACAATTTTTATTATTTTTTTATACAGCCTTTTTGCAGATTTTTTAAGCGACTTCAATAAAACCCCCATTATTTTGCTGACTTAATGCCAATAACTTGTTATATATATAAGTTATAAATAGATTACTCCGGGAACCAAATGATATACAATTTGGAAATAATATAGCTCATACCTTCTTGAAGAGGTGTTATGTATTGGATTGTAATTGTTGCAGTTATTTTAATTATTTAGACTGATATTTAGAGTGTATATGGAGATTGACATCAAAAATAGTTATTAGTATCTAGATAATCTTAGTATTTAGATGTCCTATTCGAATTTTGTCATTTTACATATTTATATAATAACATACTGTAACATTGAATATAATTTTTTGGGTCTGGTGTTTTGGTTCTCTCCCACCGAAAGGTGGGATACCCATCCGCATATTCTCTTCCCTTGTCTAAATTTATGTTATGCAAATTTATTTGTCTAGGTACTCTACCAAGTAAGATGATTATCTTGGTAATGACATGAACAAAGTAGAATGGTTCAGATACCGAGTCCAAACAGTTTCAAATAGTCCTAAATATCGTCGAAACTTGGTTCTAGGAGCCTACATGGTGTACTATGCAGCCATATAGAGGAAGCAGATGGCCGCCTCCTCATCTTATACCCCAAGGATATGGTGTGGAGTTAAACGTTATCCGGAGCAGTGACACTGATGTTCTAGTGCTTGCAGTTTTGCAGCTGGCTTCAAACTGAAATAGAGGGGACTCATCATCGATACACCAGTATCCATGCCATTGCAGAGAATCTAGGAGAACCAAAGTGTTTGCCTTCAGAGGTTTTCTTGCATATACTGGCTGCGACACGGCGTCTTACTTTGCAACCAAGGGAATTGCTTGTCCGGCGGATTGCTGTATGAATTATGCACAAGAGGTTAAAAGCGATTTCTCTTTTTGGTCGTGTCAGTAGGGACCGAAGGACCATGACCACAAGACCAAGGACCAAGGATTTGTGGACCGAGGACCACAAATTTTAAGTAAAAAATGTTCTATAAAGTTTTTTTGAACGGTTTTTCGCGCATAACTCGAAATCTTCGCGTCATCTCAAAAAAGATGAAATGACCAAAAATGAAGCTTATGAGTAAACAAAGAGGTTTTTTTTATGAATGCGCTATGTCCAAAATAATGGGAGTTATGGCTCGTTGAAGAAGACTTTTTTTCAACAACTTGGTTCGATGTATTCTACGTCAAATAACGGAAAACATTTGAAAACATTTTTTGGGGCACCTTTTTTTGTAGTACTTCGAAAGACCTTTAAAATGAGCACTGTTACATTAATGTTGGGTTATAACTAAGCGAGATACGGTGCAAAAACAGTGGGTGCAAACAATTTTTGAGAAAAAAATGAGTGCTAAAATCCTAGCCATTCCCACCAGAATGGATATTGACCGTTCTCCCTTTACAAATTACTTTATTTTAGTATAATTCATATAATTCAGAAGTTCGGCCGGGTTAGAATGCGTGTTTTTCGAAAAAAAATATGATGAAAATGAAAAGGTAGGTATTTATCAAATTTCTTAAAAAAATACTTTATTTTCCAAATAACTCTAAAACTAAAAAAGATACGTAAAAAATGGTATAATGCAAACATTGTGAATTTCTTTCTTTTATGTAGGTTAAAAATTAACAGATATAACTATTGGAAGTTTACATTATAGTGCGCGGACCACACCTCCCGAGCATTTTAACCCGTTACCTTTTGAATATGATAGGTTTGGGCATATTGAAATGTATATGATTTTGTAGTTCCTGAAATTACCTGTAAAATGGTTATTGAATGGACATTGTAACTTCAAAATTAAGGAGTTATGGTAAAAACAAATAACGGCATTTTTTCGGATCATAAAAAAAATTCCTCCACATAATTTTGGAGTTTCACAATTGATCATATGTGTGTGTGTGTGTGTGTGTGTGTATTTTATATACATAGATAAATGTAAAATTTTTACAATATTTTCGTTTATCATTTTAATTAATTCACTCTAAATAAGGGTTGATAATTTGGAATTAATCGTAAATCATGTTCGACAACATTAAATAAGCTTTATTCTACATAATTAAATAAGATATGAATCCATAAAATGCTTAAACGTGCATTTCTTGGGTTAACGGTATTAAACATACTGATTATGAGGATTATTAAATTTAAGGATATCATAGTTTTTGTTTAGTATGTCGTAGTATAGCTTTTTAGTATACATTTTAATAGGACTATAGGCCTAGGCTTAATGAAGTTAAAACTCTATTTAACTTTGTAAAAAGAGATACAGCCTACCATTTAAAATTTTTATGCAAATGCGGGACAACTGTTACGATGCCAAACAGCGCCCTCTAGCTACCACGGCAAAATGTATTATGACAAAGTTTATATTGCATATTATTAAGGAATAAAATCTCTTTTAGCCTCAGTTTGTTGAATTCCGTTAACCCAAACCAAAATTATCCTTATTTTAAGAAAAGCAAGTTTAACCTTCCCCCACCACTGTATTTTATGATAGAACAAAATACGTTATAAAAAAACATGGGTGTCTGCTTATGACCACACGATATAAGTGAAAACTTCTAATTTTCGAATTTTAAAATATATACTGTAACCGTCCGCCCGTGCACCGCACCCGTAAATACACGTTGACCGTACACGTCCGTGACACAGATGCTTCAGTCAACCGGCGCTAGATACCGCCCCACTGTATGTCGCTCCAAAATACATACTCATAGTTACCAAGTACTGCGACGGCAGTAGATTCGATTCAATCCAATTCAATTCGATACAGAGCGGAAAACAGTTGGACAATAACCCGACCAGTCGGAAACTCCTGATATATTGTCCTGAACAATAGGCCTATGGAAGCTAAAATATGCTGTAAATAGTATACATTCGAGTTCGAGTCGACTCGAACCGACTTTACCCGAAGGAGCGTTACAGCCGAGCCTGATGGCCCAGTCTCATTCAACACCCACAATAAAAGTGCTGAGCGCGGCTAAAGTTTTCACTTTTTGAAGTTTTCACTTCAAAAAATTTCAAATTTTCCAGTGATTACAATAGCAATATTTAAAATACCTCTTCACGCGCAATATTTCATGTTTTCATAAAAATCCCGTTTTCTGATTTGCCATAACAATTGCCATAACAATAATTTCCAGCGATTTCCCTTGACCGATATAATACTTATTAGTATTTTTCTCAAAGTTATACGATAAGTACCTTCTGATTTTCTGAGCCTCCATTCTTAGTTGGCCACTCTGTACTTTGCGGGGCGGTACAGAAGTTAAAAGTGACTGATCCGATGAGCTCCCTTTCTGAATATGGTCCTTAGGTCCTTACTGACACGACGGAAAAGAGAAATCGCTTCTAACCTCTTCTGCATAATTCGTATGAATTTAGGTGCTAATCCACCGGACTAGGCACTGCGTACTAGGCAGGTCTTGTCTGGGGCAGGTCTAAGGACAGACCAGACAGTCCTCCTTCACCAACACTGTAGGGTTGGACCAAAGTGAAGGACCAGTGGAAACCGTTCACCACCACTTCTAACAAAGGTTTGGAATGTGTAGAGCCCTGGACACTAAACACTGGACACTGGTGGCTGCACTAAAGCATACGAGAGCCAACGATGCAGTTGCCGTCGGTACCAGCTGCCCTGAACCTTGGCGTGGAAGAAGGACAATGTTCTAGCCACAGGTTTGTAAACATTTTCAATATTCTTCAAAAATTATTATGAATTAATGTTTTTTACATATAGGTACAGCGGTCCAGAGGCGGAAACCGACCTCGACCGAGATTTAGATGAAGTTTAGCCTTTAACTTAACCTAACGAAAAAAATTCGTATTTATAATAATAGAAATAAATAAATTATTAATATAAATGTTTACTGATAATATAGTACAATTATTATTGCCTTAATGTTATAATTTTCTCGAAATTTACACCTATCTATTTTCTTGCACCCATAGTCATAACTTCTAGAACATGGCCCTACAATATGGTAATTATTTATAACTCGCGTATTACTTGATGGAACAGACATTTTGTTTACGGCCGGATAGCAAATAAAATGTAAGAAACCCTACGCCCATGGCGGCACGAAGCCCGTACGCTACGTATAGTTATAATTGTGTTAACATAAATATTTAGGTATAGACACTTGAAATAGCTGACTTGATATAATATACGGATGTGGCAGGTGGCTGTTGACGTGAGGACAAAAAGGGGAGTAGGGCAGTCTTAGACAACACCAGTTGATATGAACATGTATTAAGCTTCCAGAAATATATAGATTATTAATGTGTATCATCTTTATCATTTTATTTCTATTGTTTAGTCTTACAAAAATATTCTAAATTCCTAGTTTTTTCAGTTTTTATACCCTGGGGGTGTTGGACTTCGATATCGCCAGACGAATTTAGGGGGTCGTTATTCACCCCAAATAGCATCCAAAATGTACTGGATACATTTTTATCTCTCAATGTACAACGGATATCAAGATAAACCTTGACGTTGACTCTACTACAATGCTCTTTTATTAAAGCTTTTATAAAAGATCTTTGATAGTGCAATTTCCGTATAATACATGCCTTTATTCCAACATAATAGACTATCCAAAGGCAATTACCGGGAATCGCAAATACCTTAATTAGAGCAAGACGATGCTCGTATAAGCGTTGTTAAGTTTCTAATATGAAATATTTATGGGTACCTATTGTGCACCAGAATGTGTAGTGAATAATAGAAATAGATATCGACGGAGAATAAAGTTCATAAAATCTATATAGCTCTATAAAATCTAGAAACTTTAGCGCTATTTTAAATCAGCGGTAACTTTTTTTAATGCGGTTTTCACCATGCAAATTAACATTTGATCTAGATTTCGAAAAAGAACAAGTTTAAATTTATTATTATTATTATATAGATTGTAAAACAAAGCAGTGCAAAGATTTTAAAATTTTAATAGTTGCCGTTTTGTACAAACAACATTTTTCGTCTCCCGTCATGGACGGCAAATGATTTAGAATCAATATCTCCAGATGTTTTCGCCAATTTTTCCTTATGGTCCTTTGGCATTTTATACAGGGGAAATGAAGGAGTGTGTGAAAATCTAGGTGTCGATATTTCAAAACCATTGTAGGAAACACGATGATGGATTTTGATGGGCCTTGTGTATATTGAAGGCTTATTTTCTGTATAACAGATAAATTTTCCTACAAATTAGTTTTTTTACATTGCACAGTAGGTATGGGCAACCTTTGCTTAGCTGAGGGCGTAATTTCGGGACTTACATCAGGTAGCGGGCCGTAGGCAAGAAATAAGCAGGTAGTAGTGAATAAAAAAGCCACAGAAATTAACACATTTTTTTATTTATTAATTATTTATTAACAATAGCATAATCAAATATATAAAAAGCACATTAGTAAAAAAGATAGAAAAATCAAATGAAAATGAATGAGATACTTGAGTTTGAAGCTGAGACACAAGATGATCAATATTGGGGTCAATACCAGTAGTACATAGGCGCAACGTGTTTCTAAATTAACAACTGTAAGCAGAGTACGATCCTTATTTTTATTAATTTTTATGATTGAAAAAAGCTGATCATATTTATACGTGCTTTCGAATGTGCACATTATTGTTCGTGCGAAAATTCAAATGTGGATACCCTTTTTCGGAAAGGTATATGTTCTATAGAATTCGCTTAGTTCCACATCATCAAATTTAGGCTTCAAATATGAGTCTTCTTGAAGCTCGATCAACTCCATTTATAGGTGAAGCGGAGCATCTTCCACATTACACTTACAAGGATTTGCAAAAATATTGAAAGTGCTATCCATATTCTTAAAATCGATCAGTGAATTGATCTGACAGTAGTTCCAGTTCATCAGCATAGAGATCGTATTCAATGTTTTCATGCTGGATAATGTTAAAAATGGAAACAGTTTTTACTTCTCATTTGTGTTTCCCACAAGCGAAGTTTGTTTTGAAAAGGTTTAAGATGACTGAACAGCCGATTTACCAATTGCCCTTGTTTTTGAAGCTTCAAGTACAGGTCGTTTAAGTATCCTGTGATGTCTACCAGGAATGCCAAGTCACAAAGCCATGTTGGATCACAAATTTGCGGCAATGTTTTCTCTTTCATTTCTATAAAATCAGCTATTTCCTTTCTTAGGTCATAAAACCTTTTTAACATTTTACCTTTGCTTAGCCACCTTACTACGCAATAATCACATCATCACATGTCACATCATCACATGTCACATCACACGCCACATGTCACATCATCGTGTTCTGTAGAGAGTTCATCCAAAAATGCTTTAAACTGACGATGGGATAAGACCGCGGGATCTAATGAAATTGATGGTATTTACTACCACATCCATAACATTCTTCAGTCGAATAGACTTAGAGCACAAGTTTTGTTGGTGAATAATGCAATGCAGAATTATCAAAGAATCACATTCTTGCAAATTCATAGCGGTTGATTTAACCCAAGGATTATAGACTAACAGGATTGCTTATCGGCCACGTGTTGTTAGACAAGATCTGACGTTAGCGGTTAAGTTCGGCCGGCATCCTTTTGCGCCAACGGTCGATTCCAAATTGATGCTAGGCTTCTCTAAGCACGATGTTAATGTACAAATGACACACTACACAAACGCCGGGAAATACACCGGTGGGGCAATGAACCTACGTCGTATGTATCCGCTGACGTCAAAAGCATGGTGGGGGCCTACGATATTTGTCTAACGTTGCGCTTATGGGGATAAGCAATCCTGTTTAGTCTATAATCGTTGGATTTAACCGACCATTGAAGACGCACCATCTGTGCACACTCCAATTATTTACACCATTGCAAACTATATTGCTCAAAAGTACTTTGCACCTCTATAAAAATATCTTTCCCAGTAGTGGTCCCTTGTAGCGGCAGTAAAGCCAGCAATTCATCTGTTACTGCAAATTATTCATCAACACCTCGTATAAAAATAGCTAACCGAGCTATGTCAGATAGATCTGTACACTCATCCAAAGCAACCGAAAATGCTTGAAAATCAGCCAATCTATCACCAATGTAATTCAGCCTGTGCATATTACACTGACAATATTTACGTCAAATTAGAGGCAACAGAGTATTCCAGCTACAATATTTATGTCAGATAAACGTCAAAAAAACTATGAATTTTATTTCACCAAGAAAATCAAACTAGTCCCAATTTGACTTATGGCATCTTTGTGTATTACTTGAATTGTAGGCAACTAAATCGTTATTACCAAACCGGTTCCTTTGGAAATAACACGAAGCGTACAGTTACAATTACAATTAAATTGTCAGATAAACGTCAAAGAAATTATCAGCACACTTGGCATTTAATTATATTCTATTTGATTTTCTTTCAAAATTAACATTCTTGTTCCATTGAATTGTCCTCCGAATACAACTCTTGGTCTCAGTTTTAGTCCAATATTTGTCATTCATTGCTGCTGGTTTTGAAAAATAATTCCTCCCGCTTCGCGCTCGTAATTATTTCCATCACAGCGGCAACTCCTGACAAATATTGACAAATACTGACAAATATGACAAATAATGTAGGCAAAACCCAGAGCACTTGTGATATTATATATGATAATAAGTAAAATAATGGTTGCAAGGGCGCATTATATAATTTTCAGTATTTATCTACACTTTACTTGAACACGAAAAAATATATTATAAAATAATAGTACGAAAATATTTCAACCAAACTTTTAAGAGTTAAATATTTTACAATGTTTATAATAACATATTTTATCCCATATCAAAGGGCTAACTTATGATGTAAATACGGTAGTTTCTGATATGAGATCGAAAACTTAGTATGTTGATATATGATATCTCAACATGTGCTAAACTGAGAAGTTTCAAAAGTCACCTATTCTTCGGGGTGAAACTTCCCATTACTTGGCCTACCACTTTATACTACTTGGACTATTATTACTGTTACGTGTTTGCCCCCTGTGAACAACCAGCTTACCACTTTTCGTGGATCCAATAATTTAAACACCAAGTGAATTAACACGTATGATTTTAAGTGTATTTATTCTACGTAATTGAACAAGCACGAAATTAGTATTAATACGTAATACGGTCCTGTGCTCGATCCTAGCTTGTGCTAGCGGATTTGACGTAGGCGCGTGTGGCGGAAACTCAAAAAGGTTTTTTTAATTTCTTATATATCCCACATGTACTGTACTTGCTACATATATAACCATATACAGATGCAATTGTAAATATGGACATGTATTTTACCATCTTATTTTACTTTTAACATTGTACCTGTATTATATTCCTCAATAAATAAATACTTACTTCCCAAAAATCCGCACATAACAAATTACTTCATTTTTATGGTCGCTTGTAATCACAATACAATAAATCCTTAACAAGCCACATAAATATTAAACAAAGCCTGTGTGGGTATATCCCACAGGGCTATTCTTAAATAGCCCACAGGGGAAGCTCAGAAACTTTAGTATACCGTCAGTCCCTGATATATCCACCTAAGAGTGATATATAAGCACTATCAGGATTGTTTTCAAATCCGATTTCTGTTTTAGGCGTTACCAGTAGCTGCTAAATTTATTATCAGAACTCGGAGATTTTACGTATATAGAAAATTACTTGATTAGGTTAGTTATTTAGCAAATAATAAACAATTAAACGTCACAGAGTTAGTTCTCCGAACCTGTTCAATACATTTGGTATTTCCGCATTATTTTTGCGGTAGAAATTACTTTTACTTTTATGACACATAAAAGCAAATAGGTATATGTCCGTTGGTAAGAAGTACCATAAAGACGTTTCTGTGCTACAGGAAGAAAATCCTCCATTATATTCAGAACGAAAACCTTTGAACTTTGTACCGTCCATAAACACCTTTTTTTGCCCAATTTTCAAACATTTTCAAAACTGTATTATTTTCTGTACAGTATCCTACGTAAAAATACAGGGTGTTTCTAAATTGATGCGAAATATTTTAAGAGGTGATTTTTTTCGGCAAAAATTGAGGGGGCCTTTCATATATTTTTTTTCCAAACCCCCTTCTGGTCCAAGTTACAGCCCTCGAGTTGGGGTAAAAAAATTGTGTTTATTTATTTTCTCTACAATGGAATAATTTAAAATAATGGAAGGCGACAACTTATTTATAAAATTGCAGTTTATGACAGTTTATCAAGTTCCAAGGGGGTGAAAAAACCAACCCCTATAATATTTTACAACAGAACTTTTTTACTCCTCAACATTTAAAAAAAGTCTTTAAAAATTTAAAAATTTTATGTGCAAATATGGCTTCAATCTACAACTTTTTTGTCTTTCGAGTTTTCTTCGTAAACTTTATAGTTTGCGTAAAAAATCTAATTATACACATCCTCTTTAAAATAAATTTACTGAGGGTAGTGATGTAAAAAAAAGATTAATCTCAAATTTGAAAAAAAAAACGTTTAAAAAAAGGTTTTTTTTCTGAAAAAAAATGTTTTTTTAATTATAAAAAACATTTTCATAATAATTAAAAAAGCGTTTTTTTACGAAAAAAATAAAAAAAACAATTTATGACAAGAAGTGTTGCCATCTAGAGTGTCCATATTAGCAAACGAACTCCATGGTTGCACCAAAATAATTCCCAATACCAAAAAAAATATTACAAATCACCGTTCCATGTTCGATAGCTTAGCTGTATGGCTTTAGTTTTTAGTACTGTCAACTTTCAGAAAATACGAGATTTTGTGCTTGTTCCCAGCAAAACAATGTTTTCTTCCACGAGATGAATTTAAAACGAGGGTCAAATAGCTTTAGGCTCACTCTTGCTACTGCCCTGACTATAAGTGTTGCACGGTTCTTTTATTTAAAAAGTAAGGAGTGTGTGTGTATGGTCATTTTTTAAAATTGTAGGAATAGTTTGCAAAAATGTCGAATCGCAAATAAGGGTCAGGAAGAAAAAAGCATCCTGTTGCTAGTTTACTTAAAAATATTTAAAGATTCTTTTAAAAAGTTGCAAAATATTTCTGCTTCAAGGAAAAACAATGTTTCTGAAACAAAAAACCAAATTTAAAAAAAACACTTCTAAAAAAGATGTTTTTTTTAAACAAAACTTTTTTTTTTAGTTTACAAGTTTACATCACGAACTGAGGGGCGCAACGGTAACTATCACTTTTCGATTTATTTTCGCTACGTATATTTCTCTGAAGTGAAGTTTAGTTTATTTTAATAACTAGTGAATAATTTATTTTCCAAAAACTCAATTACCTAACATTAATTTAATTAAAAATACTATCGGGCACATTTTAATAGGCGGGTTGCCTATTAAGCGGGCCAAAACATATTGCCCCTTTTATAATTGTATATAAAAATGTGATTTTGATTAAAAACTCGATGAACGTAGCAAACTTGCAGCCAGATATCGTACTAAATACTTGTCATAATGACTTTATTTGACAATGGCCCACTTGACTGTTTTACTGCATAATAACCTCTCAGTGAATTTATTTGAACGATATCCCCTTTGAAATTTAAATTCTTCTAAAAAAAACTATCAATTTAGCGCAGAAAACTGCGCACAAGTGACAAAAAAGTTGCAGACTGAAGCCATCTTGGTATATATTTTTTTTAAATAAATGTCGACCCGTTGAAAAGTTTTTATAAAATATATCATATAGGGGTTGGTATAAGTAATTCGTTGAACAAGAGCGTGTCTTTTCGTGTTATATCGCCGAAATAATTCGGGCCGATCTGGTCAGCGAAACCAGACTTTCATTTACGTTTTGCACCAGGTACTTAGGTATTACTAAATTTATTTTCATTTTATTACATATTACATAATCTTATTTGTTTTCTTAATTGCTTTAATTTTATACAATCAAATAAATTATATTCGACACATGTTTGTTTATATTTACTGATCCTGATTATATTTAAATGATATTTGTACTGAGCATTTAATTTTTTTTCTGCGCATTTACTATTTCGTTCGAAGAATTTTTGATTTTTACTAAGCGTGTAGTATTTTACTGAGGGTTTAGCTTGTTAACCGATAATTTTATTATTTTTACGGAACATTTAATATTTTACTGAGCATTCACTATTTTTACCGAGCATCAAGTTTTTACTGAGTATTCAGTATTTTTACCGAGCATTAAGTATTTTACTGAGCATTAATATTCTACTGAGCACTTAATATTTTTACTGAGAGTTTCAGTATAATAATTAGAATGCGAATATTGCACTCGAATATAATACCAAAGGCGTTTACTTTGTAGCGATTTAAAATAATAAAAATATCACATTTCAAGGTACTAGATCTAATGTTCCACCATTTTAATACTGGATATTAAAATGATACTTATTTACTTGTGACATTGATTTAAGTAACTTAATTGATGCTGATTTAACAAATTTTAAAATGCATTTCGCTACGTTACCTCATAATTATTAAATATACAGTACAGGGCTGTATATCACATTGCAATAGCAAAAAAAAGGAAATTAGAATTTATTAACAGTTCAAAATAACCGGTTATTGTTGCTTTTGGGTATAAATGAAATAATTTCGTGAATCTACTCGTGCTTTATATACCAAAGCGTCGCGCGTCGTGTTTAAATATAAATGTGGCGCCACGGATTTTATTAATGTGAAAATAACAAATGAATATAGTAGGCAGTTATTTCAAGGCATTCATTTATGTCCAATTGGTTGTGATGTTGAAATCTTATTTACCTACGATGCTAATGCATGAGGCCACCCAATTCACGTAATGGATTCGTTCAATATCTATCTTTACTTGTATTGGCGATAGGTATATGTGAACGTTTTCAGTAAAACTTGATTGAATAAGTAGAATAAACATTTACAGCTAACAGTTTGTGTAGACAACCTATAATTTACGGAAACGAAAATTCGTGTAACCTAGAAATATATATATATATATATTCGGGCGACAATTGTGTTATATTGAATTTATGTGATGTATGAAATATTCAAAGGTTATTGTTTGTAGATTTTGATAAACTGAGATAATAAAAGTGATTGCATAGCGAAGAAACGTCTGATAAGTTTTCAGGATACTTACACTATTTCTTCCCTATTGAAATCTTCTTATGGGCGCCAGTTCTATGAACACTAATTTATAATTGGAGAAGGTTCACTGAGAAGAATGAGTACACTATAGTCATTAGGGGGGTTAAATTAGGTCTATGTATATTTTGCGATATTATAATTTTAAAACTGAAATTATTTTCAAATGATGAATGGTTCTATGATATCTACTATTATGTTTTATTAAATAAATTGAATTTTAATTTGTTTCAAATTGTAGAACTTAAATTATTTCCTGAAATGTTTCAAGATAATAATAACAAAGAAGAAGTCGTATATGACTATTTTTATTTTCATGCAAATAGAAGTATGACTAGAAATATGCAAATTGTAATGCAAATAAATAATTAAGAATTTTTAACCTTATAAATACCCTACGCAAACATACGTAACATATTCTAACATGGGACTTAGCCTCTGGAACAATATATATATATATATATATATATATATATATATATATATATATATATATATATATATATATATATATATATATATATATATATATATATATATATATATATATATATATATATATATATATATACTTAAATCTAGCGATGTTTGAGATGGTTGTTGCCTTATAAATTTTTTATGTTAGTCCTTTTTATCTTGCGTAGCACAACACAGCACTATTTCCACACTGGTTTGTTGACAATGATGCTGGAATCTACCGGAACGTCTCCGTACTATCTGGAACGTTGCTCCCTTCTGCTACACGCCTATTATTTTATCTGGGACGTCTCAAACTGTGAACCGTCAGATTCTGCCCTCTTACTGTCTTTTTACAATTTGAACTTCTTGTCAATTAACTTCCTCTTCTTTCTCTGCTTACCAAAGTCATCTACAGACTGGGAACGCCACCTGGTCTCCACTTCTCACGTCGTAGTTTCGACGAAAATACTTAACACGCAGTTATTTCTGCATTAAAACTTTTCCCTCTGGTATTCCCCTTATGTCTCACTATTTTAATTAATTTACTTTAAGTTTACCTATTAAATTTTACAATATTATATAAACATGATTAGCGGAGCTGTTCTAACTATGGCTATGGCTAAACTCTCTTGCATTGTTATCTGTAACCACGGATATGCTGTATATAAAAACAGCTGCACTTCCTGGTTACTCACTTCTTTCTTTGTTATTATTATATAATCTGTCCAATCAGATTAATGGCTATTTATTAATAATTTATTATTTAATTTGAACTATATATATGATTTAATTTTGAATTCTAAGCTTTATACAATCATATCATTCACCTTTTATTGACTAACTTCAGTATTTAAAATAGGCGTCATATCTATATTGTAGTCTTCTTAATATTGTCGGTACGATATATTGATCACTAATTTAATATTAATTTATAATTTGGTATATTTACTGTGTATATATATATATATATATATATATATATATATATATATATATATATATATATATATATATATATATATATATATATATATATATATATATATATATATATATATATATATATATATACATACGAGTACTTTAGAAAATATGCTACAGGCGAATGGAACAAAATGTACATATTTACATGCTAAATAGCAGGTTCGTGAAGATGGCCGCGAAAAATGAAGGACATCGAGAGGAAATGGTTAATTCGTTTGATCATCGTTAGACCACCGAAATTCGAGTTATTTACAAAATAAATTTTTGGAGCCAACTTCACGCAGACCCCAAATATTTGCAAAATCGAATTATACATAGTTTAATCGTTTTCCATTCGTTAGTCTATGTAGTATCTCCAATTAGTTTCGTTTGACCACCCTCACAAAAGTCTGTCTTTCACTAAATTAAAATCTGGGAGAATTATGATCAATTAAATAAAGTTGCTGAGTTTTTTGTAATTCGTGTTGATTTATTAATTATTTGCTGTGAGCCATACTTACTTAAAAATACTATCTTGATTTTTAAATAAGTTGCTTGACAGTTCGGTTATTAAAATTCAACATATCTAAATTAAGTCGCCACCAAAAATTAGTATCAAAATCAGTCAAATAATTAAACAATGTATTATCCAAGGTTTCAAGAAAAATATTAAAATTTGTGTTTGGTGGTCTATATAACGTTCCCAAGCAAACTTTGTTGTCTGAAATTTTAGTTACAAGTTATTTAAGTAGCTATTTAAGATGCAATACGTAATACGTATAGTCGTTAAAGTGCCAAACAACAAATTCAATTTTTGTCGCTATTTGCTGCTTTGACAATCGCTATAATTTTCTCGGAATAGATAAATAAAAATGATTATACAAAAATAAAATTAATACATTTCATGCAGGTATTTCATGCAGTACCTAAATCACATTTTTTTCAAATGTTTATAAATGTGTAACTTTCGACCCGCTACTGAATTTGGAGCTATTAACACAATATGTTTGCTAATTAACAGATAATTTGCTACTATCAATAAAGCCATGAGAATAACAATGCACGCTTAACCACCACAATTAATCGCTTTTCATTTGTTCAAGATATTTCTGTGACCAGTACTTTATTTGCAATGAAAGCAATAGAAACATATATACTTCATTACTAGCATGCAGACAATATTAAAGTCTATAGCTATTCCTCTAAAGTCGGCAAGAATGCAATCCTTTCATTCGCTGTAGGATTTCGAGAATGCAGAGAATTCTAAATGCTTTATATACTCAATTAAGGTTTTAATAAGAGAAGAAAAGGCGAGTTCTCAGGAAAGCACTATATTGTTTTATTTGAATTATAATCAATTATATGGTATTTCAGTACTGCAATAATAATTGTAATACCTATAGTGAAATTACTTATTTTCACTCTGAATTTAGTATTAATATTGCACCTTTCACAATTGTTTCCACTATTAGAAAATTGTCCAGACGATATATATTTATTTTCTAAATAGCGTTTCGAAGTTTTAGAAATTTTCTAAGTTGATAATTTTCAAAACACTCTTTAAAAAACATGTGTGCAACTCGTAGAAAGTGTCTTTTCCGCATATGGCTTATTTTTCGAACTTATTGCACAAACAGCTATTATTGGCGCTCCGGAACATATTTTTCTACAAAGTTTTCTCTGGACACTTCCTTTGAGAAACTAGTTCTTTTCCGTCCTACTCAGGTAGAACGTAGGTACGTCTGCGGCGTCGCCAGTGGCGGTTCGTGGGTTCTGAAATAGGTGAAGAATTTTTTGCAAAAATCACTGCATCAGCTACATACGTTTTTTGGGCCGAATATTGGAAAAATTAAAAGTCCGCTTACATTTTCAAAAAATATACGGATTTTATAAACTTCGGAGAGTGGCTGTTGCCTCATCGAACGCCTTAGACTATTTTTTAGTGGTTGATTGTTACTATGGATGTGCCGTATGAAAAATATTTGCATTTCCTGGTTACCTTACCTTTTTCTTGTTACGATGTTATGATCTGGACAATAAAATTACTTCACAATATATAATTTACTAAATGTTACTTAAAACTCTTACAATTTGATATTCACTTTATATAATTTCGAATTCTAAACTCTACTATACAATCAGATTCACTTTCTGTTGTGTAACTTGAACTTGCTGTGTAACTATATTATTGTTGTTTAACTATATTGAATTTATGTAATTCAATATTTTCTAGATTATACTCGTAGCTAGGAAAAGTAGTTGTTTTAATAGATTTTACAAGATTTTATGCATTTTAAAGTTTAACATCTTCTGGATAACTGTAGGTATGCCTAATGCTTTTATATATAATATGTTCAAATAGAACAAATATGCATAGTAGAATAGGTTTCTGTTTTCTGTGAATTTCAGTCCGTCAAAAACTAATGTCGTAAAGACTATTGAGCACACATGGCGATGCCTAGCCGTGTACTGCACCACGCCAATGCGCCTATCACAGCTTAGCTCTCGCTTACAGTATCTAGAGCTGTGACTTTGAACTGTCCTTGGTACGTGGAGGCCTCCTACATGCTAGCTAGGCAGTTCAAGTGTAAACGGCCTGAGTATTATTGCAATTAGCATCCTGCAAATCGGTCAAATAGTGCCCAGGTGATGCACACGTCTATGAGAACCCGCGGTGTACGCGAGATCCGTGTGCTATTGAGTACCCATGGCGATGCCTAGCCGTGTCCTGCACCCTCACCTGCACCACGCCAATGTGCCTATCATAGCCTAGCTGTCGCCTACAGCACCTAGAGCTGTGACCTTGAACTCCTACATGCAAGCTAGGCCTTAAAAGAGCACACGGTCGAGGTTTTACTGCAATTAGCATCCAGCAGATCGGTTAAATGGTGCCCAGGCGATGCACACGTTAATGCAAACCCATGTTGTACCCTAAGCAGGATTCCGTGGGCTATTGAGCACACCTGGCGATGCCTATCCGTGTCTTGCACCACACCAATGTTGCCTATGATATTTTTTAAATTAATTCAAATATCTATAAATTAGGCTTGTGACGGGCGCACTCGCCATTTTCTCTGGTGAGTTTTGGTAGAGTCTCACCAGGTCTCTGGTGAGACCTGCTTGCTTTGTGTGCAAAATGAGTCTTGTTACGTAGGATTTAAAATAAACTAGATTTACATAGCTGCAGTAATTTCCTATGCGTAAAATTTATTTAAATTTGGTCCTTGAATCTTCGTTATCATCTATGCCTTAAATAATATTTACAGATTAAATTGTTACGTTTATTTTTAATAGGAAATGATATATTTAAATTTATTATAATATTTAGGACATTTTAAATACCTGTTTTACATACATATCATTAAAGCTGGGATTTTCGCATTTGTGCATCCTGGTTATATATTACTAATTTTAAAAATTAGAATATATTAATCAGTACACATAAAATACAATATTAAAATACGGGATGTATTGTACCTATGTAAAATTATTCTGCTGAAATATGTATATTTAAAAGAAGAAAAAACGCATTTGTTTTTCATTTTACAGGCAGCGCAGCGAAACATTTTAAAATTTCTGTTTTTCTCTGTCGTCAAATTTAATATTCAAAATATATCCAAAGGAAATCTATCTAAACTCAGAGCAAACCGTTAGTACATTTTATTTATTATACTAATAAATCTTATAATATGAATTACCCCTTCTCGGTAGGATGAGACCAACGCAGAAAGAGAATTGAGGAAAAGGAACAAAGAAATGTGAATTCTTTGATAATGTTACGTAATATTTATATATTTTAGCTAATTTTGAAAAAAACAAATGTGTGACACATTTAGTGTGAAGTAAATGTCTCACACCCCAGTTATCCAGTTTAGAATAAGCATCAAATTGTTAATGATATATGGTTATGGTAGGAACAAGTTTATAAATTGAAGTAATCATTTTAAGCTCGTTTTTATTCATCATTCAATATCGTTTTTAATATCATCGCTCTAAAAAGCAGGCAGCAGCGACGTCTGCGAAATCATTGAATAATTAAAAACATAGGTATGGGAAATAGGTATAAAAAATATACAGGATGCGGTATAGCTAGCTACTCCAGATCCAAAAAACATACAATATTACTTATCTGCCCAGATTTAATAAAAAAACTGAAACAAAACAACTCAGAAAACGATCATCGCCAAACACCAGGGCATAAGCAGGCAACACATATGCTTAGATAACCCAAAAGCACATTAAACAAAGTAAAAAATCAGGAAATTCAAAATTATCTGGATCAAAATTACCTGGCATCCAAACCACATCGCGACCAATATGTTAGAAATAGACTCAAGTGTTTTAAAACTTTGGAATTAACAAATCGGATCAGATAATTTAGAAATAAAATGGTTATAGTTATAGTTGCTAGTTGGTCAGTTAGCTAGTTAGGAAATTCATTCACTATTATCATTGCCTTAGTCAGTTTAAATTAAACTTATGAGGGCTGATTAAAGGACCAAATCCTCTCATATCTGTTGTTACTTGTCAAATAATTCTCTTTAATGTTTCGCCTTAAACAACATTGGAGTTGATAATAAAAATAGTTTAGTCTAAGTAGAAAAGTTTGAAAAGATATATTTAAAATTATTACAGCCAATAATTCAATTGGGCCACTTATAGGATCAATAAACCTACTTAGCGGTGATTGAATCAAAAAATAAATATTTTAGAGCATATTGAATTACGAATCATTTGTGGTTAACCGTTAACCTTTTTTATTACAGTTAATGTATCGCATAATCTAATCTATTACGGAATCGATTATAGTAATTGTATTTACATGTACCTATGTATTAACCAATTTGTAGGCATCATATGAAATTGTGTTATATTTATATGAATATTAATTCGGATCACAAGTTTATGATTGAAATATATTACAAAATTAAAATATATTGAAGATATTCAGGGTGTCTCTAAATTAATACGATTTTAAGAGATGAATTTTCAGCAGAACTTAAGGGGGTCTTTCATATAATTTTTCCCAAAAACCATTCCCATTCAAGTTACAGCCCCTGTTGGAGTAAAAAGGTTGAACAAACCTTGCATATAACGTTTGTCGTATTCCAACAAATGTGGGCAAGCAAGGATAAACATTTACTTCGTATTATTCAACCTAACTTTCTTTATAAGAAGCAAGAAATAGTTATTCAACATAAACATTTTTTGTAACTCATATAACATTAAATTTCATTTTAACCTTAAAAATAATGTTTTCTACAACGAAAAGTAAGTCATAATATTAAAAAAAGAAAATGTTAAATTATAATCGTATTGGATTTTTTCAAAGCGTATTTCTGTACAAGGAGGTCAAAATTGTACTAGATTCATACAATTGTACTAGTTATGGCAACACTGACTGCCAGTATGTATTTGCATGTGCCGGCGAGAGGGGCGTTTTGCAAAATACCAAATGCGCAAGTGAAATAGGTACAGCGCGGCCGGCGAGGCGTCGTTGTATGCTGCACCCACGTACACGTCTTCCTATGATACGATTTTTGACCGTTGGGATCGTGAGCAAAGAACCAAGCATCGAGCAAAGAAGCATCGTATCGTGTCGGCTATTGGGAAATAAAACTACCACGGCACATTTGGCGGCGCCGCAGACGAGTAAGAATCAGCTGATTGTTGTTTTGTTTATACAAAATCATACAGAATAAAGGAGTTTATTAGTTCGTTATATGTACTTTTGTGTTCTTTCAACAAATTATTTAAACAAACACTGGTAACTAAAAACATACTTAAACCTATTTAAACATACATTTATAACTATTAATATATATACTACTCCAAATAGTACATGTGTGAGTGAAGCTGAAGCGATGTTAAACGTGAAACATTTAATTTTATATAGTTGTAATACCACAGCTGTGGTATTACAACACATATGTTTGCTCTTTGTTTTCACATCACTGCTTTCTGAGTAGCTCCCATGAAATTACTGGAAAACTGATATATGAGGAAGACAACGTAGAAATAGGGACATTTAAATCTTCAGGCACCGTCGGATTGTTCAGGAAGTGCAAAAACATTTCTGCTGCACTTTGGAAGTGCACTATATTATAATTCGTTTACTCGTGATAGTGCCGCAGACAGCGTTTCAATGACCAAGACGAAGACTGCGGCTTTGTTTTAACTGTGGAAGGTCAGACAGCGGGTCTGAGTCACTATTACGTTTAAAGGAATTATATATAGGTTCTATCATTACAGCTTATAAATAAATGCATATAGGCCAAAAGCACGTACCTACACATAATACTATGTACCTACAACTTTTTATTTTTCTTTTCTGTCGTTTTCTTTTTCTGTCTTAGGGGGTAGCATTCTTGAAGAATATCAGGGACTGATGTGAAATGATATTAGTCGGAACAAAACAGAAAAGCACAGAGTGCACACCTCTTATGGTATTATGGAAACAGATTGCCTTAAAAAGCTGGCTTATCTAGCTTGCAACTGAATACTATTTAGTGGATTGGATTCGAATTTCAAGTTAGAAACAATTTTTCATTGGAAATATTAACCCCAGGAAGTGGTTCAGACTCCACTATAAACTATAGGCCCCTCATCTCCTCATGCAATTTTGATTTTCGAAGTTACTTAGGCGATGTGGTTACTTAGACGGTTAAAACATATTATTTTTATAAATAAATGTATTGAACATAAATATAGATTATTTATTGCCAGGGTTCACGATACATATAGCGATGTAAAAAAAATACCCTTTTTGTGTACCTACTCGTAGAGTTGTCATAATTCAATTTTTATTAATTCGTTTAAACCTTTTGTTTCTCAAAATAAATATAAAGTATGCTATTTTGCCGAACTCATAATGAGCTCGTCTACAAGAATCAGCCAAAAAATATATTGTTGTCATTGGATGCCTAAATTGCCTAATACCATCGAACGTTTTGTAGTAAGGTGGGGTCAACAATAATTCTTGAAATAGAAGTAATACAGTTATTCTTTAATTTAGTGTATTATTTTGATGGGTTTTGTGTTAAAATTGATTAGTTATCAGTATTCTATCAAAACATAATAACTTGTTGAATGAAAGCGCCTTTATAGTGACGATTCTAGCTTGCTGTAAGAAAAGTTATACTGCCCCGATCTCCCATTGCGTCAATTGTGGGTATCCTTTGAAAATTTCTTATGTCTCATATTTCGATGTTACAAACAGTACTTTCATCAACAGTTAGGTCTCGTAGGACTCCAGCACTTGCTCACTTGAAAATATTCATACATAAATTATTGTCTGCACTTGGTTTTGGCGGGTTATTCCTTTCCCTTAAAATGTTTCTGCTTTCAAGCGTCTCTAAAGGAATGACTTTCTTCCTTCTGTTTTCTGAACACAGGGCAAATTTAAATAAGGAACAGCGGAGTATTTGAACCGTGAATTAATTGTACCTAAAAATAATGACCACTTGTAAATAATTGCCAATTCATAGGAGAACTTTAACCAACTTATTATATTAATATTTTACTATTATTACTTCACATACCTTGTGTACTATTAATTGGCCTCTGGTTTGAAATGGAGCGAACACACACCGATGGCCGTAGATACTGGTTTTTTGCATTAACAATGATTTTCGCATGTTTTCCTACGACTTAGTTTCTCAACAACGCCATATATAGGTGTTGGTAATATAAACAAACCCGATGTACTGTCTCTTTTTGGGGAAAATAATGGAACTGGATTATTCTGTCCATATTTTTCCTTGATTGGCAATTGTAGACACAATAATTCGTGTTATGCACTGTTTTCTTTGGCATAATTATTAATAATAATTAATTTAGAGATAAAATACGAGCCACGTAACAACTCCGTAACTAAATGGAAGTAAACAAACATATTACTCGTCTGTACTTACGTTTAATGTTTGGCCGCTAGGGGGCGAACGAACGGCTGAAACAGCCAATATGGGCACTTCTGTATTTATTTCAATGCATTTAATCCTCACCGTATTTTATAGTATCGTGTCGCATAGCGTCGGGTCGTCGCAATGTATGACAAGCTGAACTATTTTGTATATATGGGTTTAGACAAAGTTGGGGCGGATTATTGCAGAAATTTCTAATATTAAAATACGATAAGATGTTAAAAAGTAGGGTGCAACTCAAGCTCGAACATTACGCCAAATATACACAAATGACTATTCAATGAATATAATATGTTCTGTGCCAATAAATGACTTGGCAAACACGTCTACGTAAAACAAAAGAATATAATCTGTTTACTAAGTTGTAAGGGACAAGTAAAGCCTGCGATGTCGTAGTAACGAGAAAAGGGGCCATAAGATAGAGAGTATATGGAAATGACTTACGTCAGGGCGACTCAATTACGGCTTGAATTATAGTGTATGCTTTATAACTCCGTGTGTACATAAGGGTTAAACTGTTGACTGATACCGTTAGAGTAGAATAATGTAGTATGTTTGCCCTGAGTCTACATTATTGAAATCATTATACTGCTCCCGGGATACAGAATTTACTTTGCGTTTTAAGGCGAGGATTTTGTATGTATATTTTTACCTCGTAAGAGAGGTTCAGATGAGGACACTAGAAGATGAGGACACAACATTCAGCATAGAACTTAACATTCAGCAAATCCGCAATAAAATATATCAACAAAATATATAACAAAATCAATATCCCCAACAAAATATTGCACTCACATTTGAAATATGTATATGCATTTAATTTCATATCCATACGTGTAGATTGTTACGGTCACTTTTGGTAGTTAACCATTTTGTGATCCGAAATTTATTTTAGGTGTATGGGGCCCTTACGTTTGCATATTTATGTACACTCCCCGGCACAAAATTCCGTCACCCTAAAATTTTGCCCAATTTTGATGTTTTATAACTTTTTTATTTTTCATCTGATTTTCATAAATTTTTTACCAGTCTGTAGATCAGTTCATTGTGTGTCTTTTTAATTATTGTAATAAGTCATATTTTTCGTCCAGGCAATATTATACAGGGGTAAATCAAAGTGTTGTTTTTTGTCGTAAACTCAAAACACCCTGTGGAAAAATTGAGGCGAATAATTTTGTTTACAAACTGTTTGCTGCCATCTTAGACGTATTGTAAACATTTTGTTTTTTGATTCATCCCATTATCTCATTTCTTCTGCGAGCAGCAAAATTTTAAATGAAACGCTGATTTGAAGCTTATTTTTATTAACAAAAACATCCACTAGGTATATCACAAAATTAATTAACAAAGACAAATTTTAATAACGTGTATGTCCTCCTCTCGCAGCAATGACAGCTTGCATTCTTCGTGGCATCGAATTAATAAGATTACTTATTCTGTCTTGAGGAATAGCCTGATATTCTTCTGTCAGCGCCAGCCGTAAGTCTTGCAAGGTTAGTGGTTGCACAGGACGGCGACGGAGTGCTCTTTTAAGAACATCCCAAAGATGTTCTATTGGGTTGAGATCCGGGCTACATGCGGGCCAGTCCAATCTTGGAAGTCCAACCTCATCCAGATATTCGCTCACTACCCGTGCAACGTGAGGTCTAGCATTATCATGCATTAATGTAAATTGGTTCCCAATGAAAGGAGAAAATGGAACAACAATTTCTTGGAGGATTTCCTCAATGTAACGGTGGGCGGTTAGTGCTCCAACAAATACAAGGTCAGTACGTGCATCGGTAGAAATACCCGCCCAAACCATGACTGAACCACCGTAATATTGCAGTCGCTCAGATATGGTGCAGTCTGCATATCTTTCATTTCTACGTCTGTATACCCGTTCACGACCATCCGGTGACCTTAAACAAACCCTGGATTCATCTGTGAATAGTACGTTTCCCCACTGTTCTACAGTCCAGTCAGCATGCGCTCTTGCAAATCTCAGTCGGTGTTGTCGATGCCGAGGAAGCAATTTTGGACATACTGCTGGCCTTCGTGAATGCAATCCTGCTTCTAACAATCTTCTACGTATCGTTCTTTCACTTACACTTACTCGACGTACCATTTGCAAGTCATTTTTTAGATACACAGCAGTAGCTCTTCGATCTCTTAAAGAACTCATAATGACAAAGTGATCATCAGCTTGAGTGGTCATTCTCCTTCTGCCAGAGCCTTGCCGCCTAATAAAGTTTCCCATCTGTAGATACCTATTCCAAACATCACAAACTGTAGACCGCGCAATTCCCAGAGTACGGGAGACATAACTCTTATTGCGGCTATCCTCTATTAAGGCAACAATTCTACCTACGTCTGCTGTAGTTACCATGATGACAACACACTAAATTAACTGTACTGTCAAATATTCTGTCACAATAACCGCGTATTTAGCCAACGTCGATGTTTTTTAATTAAAAATGATAAAATTCACAGCGTTTCATTTAAAATTTTGCTGCTCGCAGAAGAAATGAGATAATGGGATGAATCAAAAAACAAAATGTTTACAATACATCTAAGATGGCAGCAAACAGTTTGTAAACAAAATTATTCGCCTCAATTTTTCCACAGGGTGTTTTGAGTTTACGACAAAAAACAACACTTTGATTTACCCCTGTATAATATTGCCTGGACGAAAAATATGACTTATTACAATAATTAAAAAGACACACAATGAACTGATCTACAGACTGGTAAAAAATTTATGAAAATCAGATGAAAAATAAAAAAGTTATAAAACATCAAAATTGGGCAAAATTTTAGGGTGACGAAATTTTGTGCCGGGGAGTGTATAAAGTCGCACATTACTTTCATTAATCAATTACATTCACCAATACAGTACACTTATTAGTTCCTTTGGCATCGATCGATACTCCCTGTATCTATGGGTGCGCCTTTTAATGTTTTGTGGTTAACGCCAGCAGTTTTGTGTCGCTACTCTAGAGCCACAAATTTATGTTAAAACTTTGTGACATCTTTACTTGCTTCCTTCCCTTTTGTGAAGCGTTCGCTGAATAGAGTGGCCGCTCGGGTTAATTTAAAAAGTTTTTGTGAATTTCCCTAATTAAATAACGTCGTTGTACGTTCCGACATAACGGGATAATATAGGGAAGTCACTATTGATGTGTTGAGATTTGGATGAGTCTGCACATACCACATTCGTGGGATTATATAAGCTGTTAAATATACGAGAGCCCGCTACGAGGTAAGAGCCATTTTCTTTTTCTTGAAACCACGTGCTCACATTTTATTTTCCTATTTTGTATTCTCTAGAGCCTGCTGTATCGCTGTCGATAGTTAATCAAGGGGCATCTTTTTGAAGCCGTTCTGCCAACGCTTTAAGTTTTGGCTATGTAAGATACGCCACCTTTACCTTTACATTACATTTACCTCCACCTGCAACTTTAATTTCACCTACGACCTTCATACCACCTTCTTTCGTATTTGTTTCGTTGGAACAACTATGTAAGAACCTAACCTTTGGGAAAACCTCTTGAAGTCCATCGACCTCTGTTATATCGGAACATAGAGTGACAGGACCGTCGAGTGGAAGTTCTGTATCACAGATAAGTGTAGTTTTAAGAATCTTAAAAAGGGAATACACCCTGGTCTGTTTGATTTGACACTACGTGTGTACAATAAGTATAACCTTTTACGACCCCTCAGCTGTTATAAGTGTGTATGTCTAACCTATATTTTCATTTGTGTATACTGCCCTGTTAAGGATAAACGTCGTATGTGCACATTTTTTAGTTTTGAGTAATTGAAGAAATACTGAATACAATTGTGCCATCATAAGTATTTTGTATTTTTATGGTAAGTAAAGGTCTTGAAATATATATTTATATATTTTTGAATTTTAAATTTCACTATACACTTATTTTTGATGTTTTCAAATTCTGACGGAGAGTTTTGTTAGTTATGACAAATGTGCCTAAAAAAGATTAATAGAAATGTTATCCTTTATTAGTGTCGTGCATCGTAAAAATTAAAGAGTACTAGTTAAATCAAATCAAACATTTATTCTATGATTCTATGATTTTTCTTTTTTTTCGATAATCCAGTGAAATGCTGAACCTTGTCCATTTTCTAATTTCCCCAGCTTTTGTATATACGTTAGCAATTCGAATTTCAGATTGCTGAATTGCAGCATCAATCATATTATTAATTAGTTCTGTTACAAAGTAAAAAAGCAGTAAAAAAACAATTATTGCTACAATTATCAGTATCTACGTTGTTTGCTGGAGTAATAACTATATCTTCTAGGATATTAATGCAAGATTCCTTACATTTAATAATAGTTTCTGTTTCCGAACTAGATGAGTCTAATGAGGCAATATAAAATCAGCATCAGCCTTTAAAAATAATCGTTAATTGTGGAAATGAAAATATAAGGGTTAAACCAACAAAAACTTGCATTAAACCGTAATTTTTAATTTTGTCGTTAACGCTGTTTCAATCTAACTATTTGGCTATTAAGCCTTTACGATGTCGCTTACGCCATTTTCGATGTCGCTTACGCCCGTTTCGATGTCGCTTACGCCCTTTTCGATGTCGCTTACGCTTTGAGAGTAATCTATTTTATGAAATATAGTATCGATTCTAAAGATTAGTAAAGATTCTAAAAAATCATTTTCGTATAAAAGTGCAGATACGAGGTTTTGCAGGCGGACCGATGATACATTTGTTTGAGTACTTATTTATTAACAACCAGTAAACTTAAAATCCTCTTTTTATTGAGTAAAATAATAGTTTTTTCAACAAAATAAGAATGAAAACAATAGCTGTATGAGGGATAAAAATCGAATTAAATCGTGTTTATGTATTATTCAAGACTACCACCCTTAGATACTATTTTTGAAAAGATTAGAAAATTAGAAACTTAAAAGTTGTTTAAACATTGTTAAACTACAACACAAATTTTATTTGATGAAAGAAAAAGCCAGTTGTCGAATTTGTATCATATATATGTTAATTTTATCTATTTTTACAGACTATTTTATACAATAGTAATAAATAATAAACACTCACCTTTATTAAAAGCACCAAACAACCACCACAACAACTTTTAAACAATATAAAATCGCCTACAAATGTCCCTGAATTACAACTGGTACTGCCGTATTTTGAGGTTATGTTGTCTGCAAGTGACTCATACGTCAAAAGCCATCCCATAGGAATTGTTAAGGAGATTTGTCGTATTTACTATGATTTTAAGAAGTTTTGCCGTATGTGGAAAGTGTTAAGGGCATTTGTCGTATCTACTGTGTAGATACGACACAAAGGCTTAACATGTTGTAGTGTGGATATTTTTTATTAACAACACGGCTACAATTGTACTTACGACATTTAAACCATGTAATTTTCTGGATGTTTTAGCAAGATTTGCGACTTTTGAACCTAACAAACCGACACATAAGCTTGTTGTGAAGCGATATGTCAAAAATCTCGAAATTCATTAAGATTGCAGTTACGGCGTTTATCCTTAACAGGGCAGTATATCTGTTGTTTGCGGAACCTAAGAGTACTCTAAGGGTTAACCGATATATAGTTTTTAAGCCGCTGTATATTCACACGTACCACATTTTTGGTAAATTCTTTTTTGTATGTAACTTTGAAATTTCTTTTTTTTTGTTGTATCACCATAAATTCCATAAACCAAATTGTATATTAAATTTAGTAGTAAGTTATTGTTTATGTTATTTTTCCTTTCCCCCAAACGTTACAGAAAGTGCCAACGTAGTAGATTCAACCCCCCCACTTTATTTTTAGGGAGCTCCTGGTTGAGTTGCGAGAAACAGCCAGTGGCGTCCACGGGAATTTTATTTTTTATTTGTTTTATTAAGAGCTGAGCTAGCTTAGGCAAACTTTTTTTTGTTGCCCATTATATTCGCGATTGAATATACTCCGGGTGGTAATAAGATATGGAATTATATTCGTTCAGTTAACTAGTGGTCTCCATGATACGCTACAAGCAGCTTATATGTATGTACCTCTCCTATTTTGAACGTGACTGGAAAGTCAGTAACTAATACGCCACCATGGCCAGCTAAAACCCCTAGTTCTATGAAAATATTCGGTATGAACGAAATGAATGAAGGAATGAATGTGTATCGTCTTTTTTTACCATACACTGTTTAATATAATTAATCTGTTGTACAACACAAAAGAAAATTTCGAAAAGGGCTACAATTTTTGCATTTATTTAGAAAACTATGCACACTAAATTTTTTTCTACGCCACATACAGCGTTCAGTACAGCTAGTACAATGTGATGAAACCAAAAAAATGTTGAGAAATTTTGAATTTTTTAGGCAAAAGTTAATATTTTTTCGAATGGTTCATTGATTGTTCGGTACAACTAGTACAATATAGTTCAACATTAAAAAACAAATTTTCAAGTATTGGGGGGCAGGTATACATTCACATTAAGTATACATTCTGTATTTTGAAAACGTTTCTACTGCACACGGTAGTACAAACTAAAATGTTTTAGTTTCTGTTAAAGTGGGAGGCTAATATTTTTATATTAAAATAAACATAAACTTACTCTAAAGTTTCCAGCTTCATTTTTTGAATCCTGGTATCACTTACCTGAAAATAAAAAAAATCATGTTAGAATTCTGAGGCACTAAACAGTTCAACATACGTAACAAGTGGCTTTTTCTCACTCACACTTCCAAAAATATTGTTTTTCGACGACTACCGACTACTAGTGCAAGTGGCTAATAACTAATAACGTACAATCTACAAACTGAGGGAGTCTGTTCTTACGCAGTCATGCAAAAGGGAATGGTAAACCGATCGCAAGTATTTTGCTAATAGGTCAGTCATAGTCAAAATCACAAATTAACGGCTAGTTTTGATTTTTTAATGTTGTTAGGACCCCTACTAGTAGTGTATATTCAAATAGCAGCATCGAAAGATCTGTGCTAACTTCATAGCACTCCAAAAACCGTGGATTCTTTTTCCGTTTTTCACTATATCTCCTAAACCTAAACTATGCGATTGTTCATAAACCGTGTTATTACAATAGTTACCAAGATACAGACCTCCAAAAATTTTTTTGGAGGTTTTTTGTTTAAAAGTGAAACCCATGTATTAGGTACACAAGAAAATTGAAAAAAATGTGCAATTTAATGTGAGTTCCAAGGCGTTTCCAACTGAACATAAAATTCTATTCTAAATAAATTTAACAGTTACCATCCAAAAATATAATTTACAATTAAAAACGAATTAGAAAATAACATCAATTTCTTAGATTTAACTCTTATAAATAATAAAACTGAAATATTTACAAAATTGAATACAAAATCGTCCGATTCAGCTTTAAAAAAAAATAGTGGCCGACTTCGTCATCTCCTCGACCTTCGGCAATCTGAATTACGGCGACCTTTTGGCAAGAGACGCCGAAGCAAAATTTGCATTGTGCCTCGCCGAGCATTTGAGGCCTGTTTTTAGACAGGTACGCCGCCTCCCCTACAGCCTTTCTTGCACCCGCATGATAGAAATTTCAGAAGGGAGGTGGTGCCACTTCGCTTATCATTGTTGTTGGAATGAGCCCCTGATCTGCCTTCTTCCATTCCCATTAAGTGATATCTTGTTCCACTCCCAATCACTTCTGAACTTGGTGGTAAGTTCGGTAGGCGTGGAATGTGCATCTTCCATTGGAGGCAAACGGGCGAAGTTAACAAGGCAAACGGAGGCGGCTGTTTCCACAAAAATTTTATATCGCGGGCTCTGGAGGGTATTGTCAGTGCTGTCTCCTTCATACAGAGCTACTAGGCACTTCGCTCCAGCATCTACGATGGCTTGGTGGGCTGAAGTAGGTTGGAGGAACACTTCAGCTGTGGTGATGAGTTGAGGGTATTTCTGGATGGCGCTCCACAGTTTGTTCTTCCCATACCAGAAAAGGGCAGAGGTGATGTAGCACCCAGTGAAGGCGTGGAGAAACAACAGAGTTGACGAATATTGTAAGGCGCAGCGTAAACTCTGACACTTTTCTGGAGAAGCAAACCGTTCTTCACAGCCGATCCCAAACCATTGAGAAGGACGAGGAGTGTAAACTTTATAGCATCGAGTCAGCGGAGCCAGACCGAAACCTAATGATACATTACGAGAGAATTGGCGGCAAAATTCGTTATTTATATGACTGCACCGTGTTGCAGGTTATATGTATAATTTGTATTATGTTGCGCATTATAATAAAATTTGCCTAAGCATATATGAAATAAAGTAAAGCAGTGCGTGAAGAAATTCTACACCGTACTGCAGGTTATAGGTATGTATAATCTGTACTTATATGTTTCCTATTATAGTAAAATTTGTCTAAGTAACCATATATGAAATAAAGAAAATTTGAAGTGAAGGAAATTAAAATGTAAGTACGTTATATTTAGACATTTTTCGGATTTTTAAGCATTGTGAGAGGAAAACCAAATTTCAACAATTTCACTTTTTTGGAAAAATATGCTCCAGGTGGGGGCGGAGGGGGGGGAGTGCAGACTCCTTGGGCCCTTCCAAAATACGACATACGACGCTGGTGACGAATGTCCTCCACGTCCTCCAGAAAGCACTAACTTGTCATGGCCCATAATGTAATTTACATTTTTATGACAAAATATTCCCAACATAATCGTGGCAGTCGCCTTGCATGTTCTTGTTTTATATAGGAAAAATATATAACATTTTAACATAGGTGGGTAATAAAATTCGACTGAGTCTCTCTGTGAATTGTGAATCGAACCGGAAATCCAACCGAATGTATTTCACATATATAGGAATTTGTATATATCAATTTGAACGTGGAAGTGCGATCGAGAACTACACGCCCCTTTATTTCTCACAGCTATACCCGATATCGGATATATTGGCTAATTTATTGTCGACTGCGTGCTTTATCAATTAAATAACAAATGCATCACAATGAAGAGGAATACAGTTTTAGTTTTTACAGTTACAGTTTCTGTCAGAAAATATACCTACCCGTTGTAAACGTGATATACCGCTGCTACGAAACGAAAGATAATTATTGAAAGAAGTAAAATGTAAAATATAAGAGTTTATATAAGTAATTAAAGAATAATTATTTAGGACTCGAGCAATGCTTTCACTGAAAAATATATACAATAACACAAGTACCTAATTTAATATTTATATTGATGTTAGATTGATTCGTAAACACATTAATACAAGCTTTAGGTATATACGACATTATTATTCGCGGCATATATTAGCGGCAAACCAATTGGTTTAGGAATACTTAAACGCAGTCTATGTTCCATTTTATAGTCTTGTCACACTAATTTCATAAATTCATAGAATAATCATTAAATAATCGATAACAATTTACAATAGATTCAATAATCTTATATTAATAAGTTTCAATTGAGTTTCACAATAAATACACTCCAGATAATCTATAACACAGGGCGTCAATCGGACACAGAGATAAATTATAGTTTAAAAATCACGCTTTAAAGGCAAACCGAACTAAAAAGTAAAAAATAATGCTTACTTATTAAGATTTCGTAAAAAATAGTGGGGTGCATGATATCAATGAAATATTTATAACAATTAATAACATGATATTGATAAACCTTTTTTACTAAATTTTAAATAGTTTAACATTATTTTGTACTTTTTAGTTCGGTTTAAAGCGTGTGTTTTTAGTTTTTTAACTATAATTTATGTTTTACTTTTTAGTTCAGCTTATTATAAAAGCGTGTTTCTTTTTTTTTTTTACTTTTTAATTCGCTTTCCCTTTAAGTTTCAGTAGTTTTACTTTCTGCTACGAAAAAGATTAATTTTTTTGCTGTGTGGTCCGAGATTTAATGAAGCATAATTTTCAGTAAATTCTATATTGTGGCGAATGTGCCAATGTGAGACAATTTTTTATATCCTGGTTTTTGATTATCCTGGTGAAGACATTAGGACAACGTTGTCAAATTATTATTTTTATATTATAACGTTTCAGTTTAATCTGACGTTTTGAAGTGGGTGAAAATCTGGTTCAAAGATTCCGTTACATACATACATACATATATGCAAACATACATACATACATACATACATACATACATACATACATACATACATACATACATACATACATACATACATACATACATACATACATACATACATACATACATACATACATACATACATACATACATACATACATACATACATACATACATACATACATACATACATACATACATACATACATACATACATACATACATACATACATACATACATACATACATACATACCTACATACATACATACATACATACATACATACATACATACATACATACATACATACATACATACATACATACATACATACATACATACATACATACATACATACATACATACATACATACATACATACATACATACATACATACATACATACATACATACATACATACATACATACATACATACATACATACATACATACATACATACATACATACATACATACATACATACATACATACATACATACATACATACATACATACATACATACATACATACATACATACATACATACATACATACATACATACATACATACATACATACATACATACATACATACATACATACATACATACATACGGAGCCAATAAAAGCGTGTTAAAAACGATTTATTTGGATAAAATAAATTTATTATAATTGACTGCAATAGGAAACTTGTCATTTTTTTGCATAAAAATGTTCTACATTAATCAAAAATAATACATGCAAAAATATGATTCCTTAATTCTTAGTAATAAATTTGTTATGAATTATTTTATCTATTTTTATTCTTTATAAGTCTCGGTCACGAGCGAGTCGTTTAAAACAGACCTAGAAGCGCGAGAGTAGTCGTGATGTAACAATGTACGTATGCAAGCAGTGAATACGGAGACCGCAGCGCTCGGCCGTTCTTATTAATATTGTTCTATTGCAGGTGGTTCATTTTATCGTAGAATACTGTGCACTGATTTAAAGTGAGTTCTTAAGGTAGAAAAAAACCTGCTCATTCTAAATATTGTATTTTACTATTATGAAATAAAAGCACCAATATACATTGTTGCCAGAAAATAAAAAACGTAGAGCAAAATGACAAAAGCATGAGCAAGAAATGAAAGAGACATTTCACAGAATAGTAAAGGTTTCCATGTGTGTGAAGATAATTTACTGTTTGCAACATCGAAATATGAGACATCAAAATTTTTCACAGGATACCCACAATTGCCGCAATGGGAGATCGGGCAGCTTAACTTTTCTTACAGCAAGCTAAAATCCCACTATAAAGGCGCTTTCATTTAACAAGTTGTTATGTTTTGATATAATACTAATAACTAATCAATTTTAATACAAAACCCATCAAAATAATACACTAAATTATTTTACCACAAAACACTTTACCACTTTACATTTTACCACAAAACGTTCGATGGTATTAGGCAATTTAGGCATCCAATGAATGCCAATGATGTCGATGTGACACGGCCGAGGAATCTGTAAAATGGATCCATAATATTTGAATTGGAAACATTATTATTCTGCATCACATTCACCATCCATCTGTTTTATGATATGATGAAAGGTATATAGTGTGATCAATATTTTCTTATACTACATAGTAATGTCATAATGTGATGCGCGATGTATATAAAATCATTTGTTTTCCCTTAAATTCCTGGAAATCGGTTATACCTGACAACGCTGTTAAAAATGCGTTTTTTTTTGGTCGGGTTATTATGTCTCATATTTCGATGTTACAAACTATATGTACATAATCGAAGTGGACAATCGAAAAAATATTTGGATAAAGGGCAGGGAAACATACATACATACCCTGCCCTGGTAGGGCAGGGAAAAAACGTCAGACATAAATAGTTATGTTATAAGACATAACACAGTGAACTTACAGGTGTAAAGTAGGTAGTTAGATGTGAATTCTGGTTGAATAAAAATTAATCAACCAGATTAAATCAAAAAATTATTGACTAACCAAAACACCCCAAAAAATACATTGACTAACCTTGTAGAAAGATATTAATTTTTCTTCTAGTTTTGGATAAAAAAATGGAAAAAAACGTTGAATATCAAGACTTGGTAATGTGCATTATTACAAAATTTACATTAATAAATAGGTAGGATGGTTAAATGAGACTAAGTTTTAACTACTTGTAACTTGTACTTATACTTTGCGATATGTAATTTGATACATTTTATCAGGAGCTACCAGAAATCAGCGACTTGTCAAGCGCACTATTACGTTTTATTACCTACTAAACATGCCGACAAAGCAAGCAGTCGAGTCGGTGGCATGCTTGATTCGGCGATATTATGCCTGGCTGGACGCCAATACCCCATTGGCAGTGCCAATGATTCAAGTGATTGAAGTAATTAACAGTAAAATTGACGGGACTCCCATGTGTACCGGTTCTCAAATATTCAGTACCTAATAATTATTGCTCTATTAAATGGAAATAGGTGAAATATTTCCTTATAGACACATCTACATAATAATAATAATTAATAATACATTATTAACCTACTATTGGAAATGAAATATTTTTATTTTATATAACTATAACCTATAACTACTATACTAAGAAATTTAAATTTGCTATGGGGGAAATATTGAACTTACCTCAAAATATCACTGGATTCACAGTAATAACAACAGCTTAAATGTTATTGAAATCATACGCGACGCACAAGTTCAAGAATGCGAGATATTATATTACCAGCGAAATAGCCAACGACGAAATAGTTTTTTTGACCTTCCAATTATCATTAACGCAAATAAGGAAAGGCTAAAAATAGATCCGTTGGTAGGAATAAATAAGTTATTGCCTGCCTGTTATATACCTCCAACAATTATTAAATTGTTTATTGCTTACGAAACGTTATTCAACAAATGTATTTTATGCTAATATGTATATTATTGCTGTGAATGGGGTTAAAGTATTCTAACAACTTTTGCATAAATAGCAAATTTGTTAAATATCTTCAACTGTATATTGCCAGTTTGTAATTAATATACAGGGCGTTAAGAGCGTTGCCTGCAACCGTAAAACAATATGAAATCTTAACGGAACAACTGTGGCGATATTACGAGTATACAATATTAAGGCACGAAACTGGAGAAGAGAACTAGGTATAGTGCTTTCGTTTAATATGCAAACTAATGGAATGCGGTGCTCAGTGGCGCGCGCAATTATCCTAATTTCTTTCTATTACTTCAAATTGTTATTGGCTAATTTAAGCACTAAGTTGTACACGCAGCATGCAAAATTTTTTCAATATATTTTAAATACATTCAGAAGTAAATAATTTTTTGCACATATATGAATATGACATAATAAGATTCCGATTTCTTTTAAAAATTCAATTATCTATACAGACAAGCATTTCTTTATTATTAGTAGCAAGTAGAGATATAATATTGAATGATGACTGATGACGTAAAGATGACGTAAAGATAATGACTTAAAGATAATAATAATAATAATAATAATAATAATAAATCAAATAGATCATTATTTTCCACATACGTATAAAATTGTACTAAATACAAAATAAAAAATTTAATTGAAAATAAAAGGCCATTTTGCAGCTTACTGATAAAATACCAGCTGCTGATGGCCTACAACTAAATTAAAAATAATTCAATGAAGTATTGGCAATAAAGATATTAATAAGTCATAATATTCATTAAAAAAAGAAAAAAAGAGGAAGAGAAAAGAACGAAGAAAGCGATAACACTTGTAACGTGTTATAACACAAAAATAAAAAATAAAATAGATAAATAAGGTATTTTGTAAAGAGATAAATAAGAGATAAAAAAAGATATATACGAGATAAATAAGAGATAAAAAAAGATATATACGAGATAAATAAGAGACAAATAAGAGATAAATAAGATATTTTATTAGCCGGTCATTTCAATCTACTTTTTGTGTACAGTTTCTTGACAAAAAATCTATAATTATAAGTTATTCGCGTGTATTAAGTCATAACATTCATTAAAAAAAGAAAAAAAGAAGAAGAATGAAGAACGAAGAAAGTAATAACACGTGTAATGTGTTATAACACAAAAATAAAAATAAAATTAGATAAATAAGGTATTTTGTAAATATATAAATGAGATATGAATAAGAGATAAATAAGAGGCAAATAAGAGATAAATAAGAGATAAATAAGAGATAAATAAGAGATAAATAAGAGATAAATAAGAGATAAATAAGAGATAAATAAGAGATAAGCGATAAATAAGGTATTTTATTAGCCGGTCAATTCAATCTACTTTTTGTGTACAGGCTATAGTTTCTTGACAAATAAATCTATAATTATCAGTTATTAGGTTTTTGTGTACAGTTTCTTGACAAAAAATCTATAATTATCAGTTATTCGCGTGTATTAAGTCATAACATTCATTAAAAAAAGAAAAAAAGAAGAAGAATGAAGAACGAAGAAAGTAATAACACGTGTAATGTGTTATAACACAAAAATAAAAATAAAATTAGATAAATAAGGTATTTTGTAAATATATAAATGAGATATGAATAAGAGATAAATAAGAGGCAAATAAGAGATAAATAAGAGATAAATAAGAGATAAATAAGAGATAAATAAGAGATAAATAAGAGATAAATAAGAGATAAATAAGAGATAAATAAGAGATAAATAAGAGATAAATAAGAGATAAATAAGAGATAAATAAGAGATAAATAAGCGATAAATAAGGTATTTTATTAGCCGGTCAATTCAATCTACTTTTTGTGTACAGGCTATAGTTTCTTGACAAATAAATCTATAATTATCAATTATTAGGGTGTAAATGCTTAGAAAAATATTTATAGGAATTTCTGTCAAATTCTGTTAAAACGAGGTAACTACACTTTTTTAGGATTTTTTTTTCATTATAGCCGACAACAATTTTTACATAACCAACAAGTTATTAAAGAATTTTATAACGAATATTTACGCTGATTAAAATCAAAATAACTAATATGAAAAAAAATATTTTTTATATTTAAAAAATATAATAAATTGTTACGAAAAATTTATGAAAATTTGTTTCTTTCATATTTGACTGCGTCAGGTTAAACAAATTTTTTTAAAAAATTCAGTCGAAAGTCTTTGAGAGGTCGCACAACGTAATACCAACATGTTCTCCCATTTCCATTCCAGGCCTTCAACGACATCACTTACTATCTTTGTTACAGCAGAAACTGCCGTTATTTTTTCGCCAGTGTATTATTTATTTCTGGGCTCATTTATATTTGAGAGATATCTATCGAATGCATATCGCCGTTGGCACGGTAATAGCTGCTATGTGATTTTTTTTCACTTTTTGGTTTAACACGGTTCTGTAATCGCTGCAATGTGTTCTATAAACTGAAATAAATGCTATGTTAAAAGAATAAACAGAAATTTATAAAATTTGATTTGTAATATCTGGCATGTATTTATATGGTAGAGAAATATCTGCTATGTGCGAGTTATACACATGGCAGTTATTGCATGTTAATATTACTATACTTCCCCCCCCCCTCTAACTCTTGCACATAGCAGCTATTGACCTAACCACGGACCTAATATACTACGTAATGATACACAGTGAATCCAGTGTTGTGATAATTATAATTAATTATATTATTAATAACTGGTTCAGATGACTGAAAACAAGTATGGTATGTATGGTATCCATCACCAGATAAAATGAGACTAGTTATATAGAGAATGGAAATGAAAATAGCTATATAGAGACTGAAAAAGAAAGAGAAAAAGACGATGAAGGTGGCATTCGGGAAGAGCATAATGGTGTGTTATTGGAAATATGTGGAAATGAGACTGTTAACGCAGAAAATGGAGGAGACAACTTAAAAGAAACTACAAGAAACTTAAGGGAATTTAGTGAGAATGAATTAAATCGAATTAAATGAAAACAAAAAAAAGACCGAAAAATTTTAGGGAAATATCAAAGTTGAAAAGGCCTCGAGGAAAACAATACACCGGATATACACGATAATCTACTGGTAAAGTGAAACAAAACCAGATTCGGAAAAATAGCAGTAAAAAGCAGATGCCATCACATCTAATCAAGTAACGAGTAGAACATTTATGTGTTCTTCTGTGACAGAACAAAACCGTGAAAGGTTATTTAAATTCTTCTGGGATTTGCTTAATTGGGATGCTAGAAAGGCTAATATCAAAGGACTGGTTACCTCAAGAAAACCCCAATGAAGAAGAAAAACTACTGGTGAAGTATTAGTAAAAAAGAAAGAAAGAAAGTCATGATTGTCATTCCTTTAGAAAATGGAGAACGGGTATGTAAAACAATGCACCTAAATACACTGGATCTTGGCAGGGATACCTTCTTACGTTGGTGTAAAAATGCATTGACGGATAACACTAACTTAAGTGAAAAAGAAAATGACGAGGTAACAGATCGATTGCGTACAGATAAATTTAAGAATAATATGAAAAATAAAGATGGTGCACGACAATGGCTGGAGCAGTTACTCAAAGTTACCAGTCACTACTGTCGCAGTTCCTCGAAAAAAGTCTATGTGGAATCTGTGTTTAGATCAACATTGCACATGTACCTACCATGTTTATGAAAGATATTGCGAAGATCAGAATTTGAGTTACATTATTTAGAAAAATTTTAGGAGAAGGAAACATTGCAATACATAAGCCTAGAAAAGACCAGTGTGATACCTGTTGTGGATGGAAATCTGGTAATGTTTCAGAACAGTTATATTCTGAACACGTTGAAAAAAAGGATGCTGCTAAAGCGAAAATTGAAGCAAAGGAATCGGCAGGTGAGGAAAAACTGGTGGTTACTATGCTATCAATCTACTACAAACAAAAGCTGCAAATCCACAATTTCACTGTTTATTCTCTTAATGACCGAAATGTGGATTTATACGTTTGGCATGAGAGTAACGGCGGTGTGACTTCAAATGAGTTTACAAGTTGTATTGTAGATTATATCAGAGCAACTACTCAAGACAGAAATTATGCACATGTAGTACTAATTTTTGATGGCTGTGGTTATCGGAATCGTAACAAAGTATTGTCTATTGCCTTGTTAAATCTCGCTCAGCAGTTGCAAATTATAATAGAACAGTTGATATTGGAACGTGGTCATACTATGATGGAAGCGGATTCAGTCCATTCCTTATTAGAGGCACATTTTAAGCCACCAATGTTTGCCCCCAGAGACTACATTGTCAGAATGAGGCAAGCTACGCTTCAGCACCCTTATAACGTCCACAATATTGACTTTACATTATGGCAAGTATTAGGCCAAATCGAATAAATAATACCCCTTCGGGGTATACTATATTTGCGTCAGGAAAAATGCAGTATAAGGTCCGTCATACAGATGAATGGACTGATTTTACTGAAGGGCGTACCAGCCATAAAGGTAGAAAAGACAACATACATAGCATTCCAGAGCCTCTATATACACGACCGATAAAAATTAAAAAACAAAAATACAGCACCTGCAAGAATTAAAAGCCGTAATGGAAAGAGATTATCACCCTCGTTATCACCCTTTTTATGATGGACTGCCACACTAGGCCCCATATTTAACTAACTTTGGTATATCTTTTATTGTAGGTATTTCTATTTCTATTTTCTCTCTAACTCTATGCTGAATTTATAAGAAAAAACCTTGTGTTGATTCTGGTGTTAGAAAATAAACAGTTTTAAACATTTCATATATATGTTTATTACTTTTTATTTCATATTTATATTTATTACTGCACTTGAATTTCTAAATTTAGGTAAGTACATAAAAAATTAAGGTAATAATAATAATTAATAAAGTACACAATTAGTAACCAAAGCATTTTTATATACGTGATATCTGTTAACTGAAAATAAAAAACAGTATTATCTGCCATGTGCACTACCGATCGAAAAAATTAAATAATTATAAATATTGAACATTGTTGAAATCTCAAGTAACAACTAACTTATGTATTCAAATATATCATAATTTAATTACTAATTAGTTTTGAGGTGATCGCAATTTTCTAATTATAATGAAGTTTTAGGCTTATTCTGAAAATTTTATAATTTTTACATAGCAGCTATTACCGTACCAACGACGATAGGTATGTGGTTAAGATTAATAACTGTATGAAGCGAAATCATCATATATGCGAATTGGTATAGCATTATATTATAACAACATCTAATACACCTAATCTTCCTAATGGATATCGTTACGTTTTGTAGTCTTTACTAAAGCAGTAATTATTTTGCGCTTATTGAAGATAAATGTGCAAAACATCCAAGCTCTTAATTAAAAAGATATCAAACACGGTAACGTGATTTATCTGCCGAGTAAATGGTACAAACATCACCAATGATAAGTTTACTCAGCAGAGAAGTTAAACGGGAAAGATAATTATTTTGTTGTTGTAAATCTTTTAAGAACTCATAAATGCCGGCCACTTAATCTCGTTAAAGTAATCCTCGCCGGTTTCATGGGTTTCTGTTTTTATTTGTAAATTGTTTCGCATACACCTTATTCCTCTAAACACGAAGTCCAATTATAGTTCACGCAGCACAAGTGACCCAATCTTTAAATTACCTCCCGCATGGGCAGTGATGGAATTTTTTCAAAATTATTGTAATCGAGAATATTCTCGATAACTCTTATTTTCAATTAAACATATTGTTATAACTAGTCCAGTTGTAAGAGAATTTCAGGAAACTTTTTTGTCGTAGAATTTTGGTGGTCCGAAAATTCAAGTCCTCATAATTAATTTTATAATTAACGATTAATTTAAAATAAACCTCAATTTTCTCGTTTTGCTGTATATCTTCGCTCCTAAGCATTTTTAATATATATAATACGGGTAATAGAGAGTGAGTGCACAGTAGAAAACTGGATTTTTGCATGAATATTCTTTTTGTGAATCTCAACATTATTTCAAATATCCTCAGCGATACTGAAAATGTTACGCAGGGTCAAGGGTCACGACAAACAGTTTTTCCCGAATATCTCGTTAACGGTTACTTTTATCGAGAAAACAGTGGTTATCAAATTTGAACTTTAGAAATTGCCTACAAAAGACATTTCTAACTTGTTTAATGTTTTCGAGAAAATTCGATTTAAAAACTCGTAACGTTTATATTTTTCATATCACGTGCACTCCTTTCCACGCCATCTTTGAGGTAGAGTACAAGATGCGTTTTTGTTGTGTCCCCAATAGGCACAATCCATGTGTATTTGTGATTGAAAAATGTGGATTTTTGATAGAAAATTAATAAATTATCAATTTTTTTTTATTGAAAAATTATAATTTATAAAATTATAGATTTCATAAATTATCATTTTTCAATTTAAAAAAATGATAATTATTAATAGTTATTATATTATTATTAATTATTATTATATTATTATTAAAATAATAAATTATTTTTGTTTTTATTTCAAACAAAAATAGGTATAAAACTAAACAAAAACAACTAAAATCTACAAAATAAAAATAGGTAAAAAAACTTAAATGAGACGGTTTAATTTTAAATCATCAGTTTATCACCAGTTAAGTAAAAAGTTAGCTTCAATATCGTTTCTTCCCTTGGTAGCATTTTCTTGTACGTGTTTTCTTTTTTTTTATAATTCTCGATGAATCATGTTCTTGTCTACTACGTTAACTGGGTTATCGGATGAAACAGGTCCAACATCTTCCAGGGCGGCAATGTTGGCTACTGTTCGATGCACCAGTCATATCGGCAATTTGGGCGAGATTTGGCAATGCAACTCTGAGTTGGTTGGATGTTTTTGTCGATGCATTTTTGTACTATGCCTTTTGTAGAGAATATATCTACTTAAAGACTTGATCTTTAGCCAAGTCTTCTTCGCTGGACGAACATTGGATTACAGTTTCGGCAGATGAGTTTCGGGGGGGAGGGAGATTCAGACTTTTCACTACTTGTCGAAGGATTTGAGAGTTTGAGCCATTGTTTATTTGATTCGGTAGTTACCTTATCTATCCCAGCTATTCGCATTTTCCTGTCATTCCTTTGATCCTTCAAAAATTCGTGTTTTATCAAAGGCACTTTGTAGTTTTTCACACTTACAAGATGCGAAACTACTGCATTTGCAAGAAGAAATGTCAAATAGTTTTTAGACTCCATTTTCAAATGTTCCACTTTTTCTAGAATAAATGGCGACAGATAAATGTCTGTTTTCCTAGTATTAACATTATCACGTGACTACAATATGATGCAGAGGCGTATTTAGGTACACTTTTACTAGTTAATACTAGGTATCTATAGGTATATCAGTACCGACACGCGGCTAAACATTATAAACAATATTTTAAATTTTTTTGGGACAAGTAAACCAAAAATTATTTTTTTCTAACAGTTCAAAAACGTTATTTTTTATTTCATTAAAGCGCCAGGAGCGCGGTTAAATATTAAAATACTATCACCAAACTTTTTATGTTATAAGAAAACTATAATACCTATTTGGTTTTTGCCAAATCTAAAATGGTATATCAAAAAAATTTGTTTTCAACCCAAAAATAATTTTTTCGGTCCACCCTACTGTACATTCCATATTCAAGTTGGCTACACTTCCCCCCACTCCAGCGGCTGCTAAACAACACCCTCATAGAACTTATCACCAAGTGCAACAATGGCTCAATGAGCAGAAAGATATTTTGAAGTGGGGTTGGAAAAATATCTCTCCCTCCCTTATCGTATGCGTCCAAAACTGCGAGTGTCGACGGAGTGGTCTTAACTGCTAAAATACAAAACTGAAAATCTCAAACCAGACGCTCGTGGTCGTGACAATTTTTTGTACCTACTAACTATGAGGAGGGTATGGAACCATTTCGCGATAGATTCCCAAATTCACAAATTCCCAACAAACAAAGTATGCATACATCGATGTTCCAATTTTATTAACAATACACTTATTAATATATGATATATGTTCCAAATATCAATGGTGGCTCTTACATATTATGTACAAGCATCAGTTTCTATACTCAATTACTCAAGGATAACTACCTAAAATACTTTATGTTACTTGTTATTTATATGTTTAACTGTTGTTAAACTTATCTACTAGATAAGTTTAACAACAGTTAACCAAAATTTCTTATAATTTCTTTTAGGGCCTTGTTGCTATCATTGTATGTATGTACCCATATAACTTTGTTAATTTAATTTCATAAAACGATATAAAACAAAACAGCGACGACTTTTGGTAGATATATCTTTAGACCATTTACGCAAATACGCAATTTTATTGAAGCACGATAATTTTTAATTATTTGCTGGAAGCTGAGCCCATTTCTCCATTATAAAACAATAAATAACCGTATTCGGATGGTTATTGATTTTAAGGAAAACTTTTTCAAATATGCCATTATTTAGCTCCCGCGTCCTGTTATAAATCATGATATTTGCATTGATGTGAGTCTTATTTTTTGGGTAAAATTATAAGTTATGACTCATACATATACATTATATACTTAACCTCTAGTACAGGTATGGGTATTTGCTTAGCTGAAGGCGTAATTTCGGGACTTAATCAGATTGCGGACCGTAGGCAAGAAATAAGTAGGTGGTATAAGTAGTGAATCAAAAACCACAGAAATTATTTTTTTTATTTATTAATTGTAATAGCATAATCAAACATACAGTGAGCTCGTAAAGTTTGGAATAAATTCAATTAATAGTTATTGAAGGATTTTCACAGGAAATCCTCGGACACGTCAACTTTATTTTATAAAATGTCACTTTTTTCAGCCATCGATTTTTTTTTGTTTTGTTCGTTTTTGAGCTATGACGTCATCGACAATTTTTTTAAATGACAACCCATATTTTTTTTCACGGATTTCGATAGAGCACACTTTTCTGAGTGCGAATATGTCAAAAACATAGTACCTTTAACATTAAAGTGTTCGAGATATTCGGTTGCAAAGTTTTAAGAATGAATTATACAAGCGATGACCAAATGCTAATCATTTATCAAGAAAGCGCAGGAAAAACAACAGTTTTGACAGTTGTCACAATTTTGAAGTTTTTCCTCGCAAGTTTGTGTTTTAATCAGTTGAATAATATCATTAAGTAAGTTGATTAATCATTATTCCATCATAATTCATTTTATTTAAAAATGGTCCGTCGTTTGAGTGAAAGGGAAAGAATCGAAATTTTGATGATGATCGGTTAGGGGGACAGAGCTCGCACACAAGTAGAAGTTTGCCGTTTATTTAACAACAAATATCCAAACAGAGAACCAATTATGTGTAATTGGTTCTCTGTTTGGATATTTGTTATTTGTCCACCGTTAGCAAAATAGAACAAAAGTTTTTAGAAGTGGGTCATACGAGAGATCGCCCTAGAACGGGTCGTCCACCAGTGCAACAAGATGTTAAATTGAATGTTCTACTAGAGCTTCAAGAAAATCCCCATTTACCCACCCGCCAAGTGGCGGCAAACAACGGAATAGTTCAAAGCTCCGTCTTGAAATATTTGAAATTGAACAAATGGCATCCGTATAAAGTGGTTTTGGTCCAAGAGTTAAACGAAGATGATCCTGACCGTAGGTTACAGTTTTGCCAAACCATGTTGCAACGCCTGATTGATGACGACGGATTTTTACGCAATATTGTTTTTTCTGATGAGGCTACCTTTTATCTCGACGGCACAGTTAACCGGCAAAACTGTAGATATTGGTCTCCTGAAAATCCACACTGGAAAATGGAAACTCGTAGTCAGTTTCCACAAAAAGTTAACGTTTGGGCTGGTATTGTAGGTAATCGTATTTTGGGCCCATTTTTCTTTGAAGGCGTATTAACAGGTGAAATATATTTAGAATTTTTAAGAGACGACTTAGTCCCTGCACTTGCGGTACTTTACCCAAATGACGTAGATCCAGATCTGCCCCATCACACGATATGGTACCAACAAGACGGTGCACCACCCCATTTTGCAGTGATCGTTCGCGATTATTTAAACTATGTATTTCCTAACCATTGGATTGGTCGCAGGGGAACTATCGAATGGCCCCCTAGATCTCCAGATCTCACTCCCCTAGACTACTTTTTATGGGGCTATTTAAAGAGCAAAGTCTATTTCAATAGACCAAATACCATCGAAGAATTAAAGGACAGAATTCGCAATGAAATTCGAACCATTCAACCCGATACTGTTGGTAAGGTTCTGCAGGAGTTTCAGTGGCGGATGGGATATTGCCAGGAAGTGAATGGAGGTCACTTTGAAAATTTACTCTGATTTTATTTTTTACTTTAATTATTTATCATTTATTTGTTAAAATATTTTTTTATTTGTTTAAATTGTTGATAAAAAATTAAACAGATTACTCCCAAATCTTTCAAAATGTTCGATAAGCTACCAAAATAAATAATATTACTCCTTAATCTTTTAAAATGTAATAAGCTATAAGCTATTAGAATCAATAAGCTATTAAAAATCTTGACCCGCCCGATAGCTTATGCATGGTGCCATGGTACATTTTATAAACTTTGCAACCGAATATCTCGAAAACTTTAATGTTAAAGGTACTATGTTTTTGACATATTCGCACTCAGAAAAATGTGCTCTATCGAAATCCGTGAAAAAAAATATGGGTTGTCATTTAAAAAAATTGTCGATGACGTCATAGCTCAAAAACGAACAAACAAAAAAAAATCGATGGCTGAAAAAAGTGACATTTTATAAAATAAGGTTGACGTGTCCGAGGATTTCCTGTGAAAATCCTTCAATAACGATTAATTGAATTTATTCCAAACTTTACGAGCTCAGTGTATAAAAAGCACATTAATAAAAAAAGAGAGAAAAATCAAATGAAAATTAATGAGATACTTGAGTTTGAAGTTGAGAAACAAGATGATCAATATTAGGGTCAACATCAGTAGTACATAGGCGCAGTGTTTTCTAAATTAACATCTGTAAGCCGAGTACGAATATTTTTATTAATTTTCATGATTGAAAAAAGCTGCTCACATTTATACGTGCTTCCGAATATTTTTCTTCGGAAAGGTATGTTCGGTAAAATTCGCTTATTTCCACATCATCAAATTTAGACTTAATATGAGTCTTCTTGAACCTCGATCAACTCTATTTGTGTATAGGTGAAGCGGAACATCATCCACATTACACTTACAAGGATTTGCAAAAATATTGCTAAATAAGTGCTATAAGTGATATTCTTAAAATCGGAAAATCGATCAGTTAATTGCTCTAACAAAAGTTCCAGTTCATCAGCATAGCGACCGTATTCAATGTTTTCGTGACTGGATAATGTTAAAAAATTAAAAGTTTTTACTTCTCATTTGTGTTTCCCACAAGCGAATTTTGTTTTGAAAAGCTTTAAGATGACTGAACAGCTGATTTACCAATTGCCCTTGTTTTTGACGCTTCAAGTTGAGGCCGAAGTCTCGTGTGATGTCTACAGGAATCCCAATCACAAAACCAAGTTAGATTACAAATTTGCGGCAATGTTTTATCTTTCATTTACATAAAATCAGCTATTTATTTTCTAAGGTTATAAAACCTTTTTAGCATTTTACCTTTGCTTAGCCACCTTGCTTCGCAATAATATATCACATCACCGTGTTCTGTAGATTTCATCCAAAAAACTTTAAACTGGCGATGGTTAAGACCGCGGGATCTAATGAAATTAATGGTATTTACTACCACATCCATAACATTCTTCAGTCAAATGGACTTAGAGCACAAGTTTTGTTGGTGAAAAATGCAATGCAGAATTATTAAATCACATTCTTGCACATTCATAGCGGTTGCTCTTTCCTTCAGAATTCTGATAAAACCTTTTAGTGAATCAACCATTGAAGGCGCACCATATGTGCAAATGTGCACACTCCAACTAATTTACACCATTGCAAACTATATTGCTCAAAAGTACTTTGCACCCCTGTAAAAATATCTTTTCCAGTAGTGGTCCCTTGTAGCGGTCGTAAAACCAGTAATTCCTGTCACTGCAAATTCTTCATCAATACTTCGTATAAAAATAGCTTAACTAGGCGGTGTCAGATAAATAAATAAAAAAATATAAATAAAAAGAAAAAATAACAACAGTACGTCGCGATAAGCTACTTTCTCAAACTCTTTCTTCTTTTCTGGGCACAAACGTTCTGCAACATCTACTAGGCACTCGATAACAAACTGTCCATCAGAAAATGACTTCGATGTTTTCGCTATTTTGGAACTAGTTATAAAACTAGCTTTAACAACACTAGACAGTGTTGTTAAGTTTTTATCTATATTGACGCCTAAGTATTTTCATCTGGTCATGTTTTTAATGTTTATACCGCTGATGCATATTTTCAAGTTGGGTACATGAGATGACACGCGCGCTGAGCGGTTTATATATTCCCCCAATAAGCAACTAGAATACTGTCGATCGAGCCGCTTCTCGATTGTTTATCTGTTCATCTCTTTCTAGCGACTATTTCTGACTCGATCTGTGGCGTTCCACTGCGTACGCTTAATAATATTATTTATCGATTTGAATTGATATCGTTACTTGAATTTTTGAATCTCTCGCGGGCCGGATTTAAGCTGGTGAAGGGCCGGGGGTTGCCCATATATGCTCTAATAGTATAAATAACTACAAGACAAGTACAAGTATATAAAAACTAAATTACAATATTTAATCCACACGATAATTATCTACATTATTTACTACATACATTAGGTTTAGTTAATTTGTCAAAAAAATATATAACGAATCAAAGAAACGATAATGGAATAGAATATAATAGTAGGCCAGGAAACGACGACATGAATTCGCAAATAAACAGTGCTTACGACTATTAGCTTTACTATTAACTATTAGGGTTGAACCTTAGGAGTAAAATACCAAAAGTCCCAAGCCGTGGACCTCGTGCGCTAGGGGGGAGCGGGGTGTAAAGGGTCGGTTTATAGGTTTTTCGTTATCATCTCGAAAACTAAACTCCTAACGAAAATGTTACACTACACAAAATTAAAGTCAATTTAATTGTCTACTAGGACGGTTCTATTTCCGTTTTTTCGCTAGGAGCAGTAGTAAGGGTACTGTACGTGAGTTTGCCCAAACCTTCGATGAATAAAAAGTGCGACACCAGTTAGAATGGGTGAAACAAAAGAGCGAGGACGAATGGCAGCAATAAGTGAATGAGAAATGGCAGTCATCTTTTTTTCTACTCTCGCTTTGGCCCTTTTTTTCGATGACAAAATTTCCGCGAATAAGCGCAATGTTTCAGGCACCAAATTCTCAGCTTCGTTGTAAAATTTGTCAGCAGCTGGGTAGGTTGTATTGATGTAATTATAACAATATTGTTCAAATTTTAAAATGACCTAATTTGAGATTCCATATTTTTTTGAAGATTTTGGAGAAAGCTGGAAGCTGATGGATCTTCAATGGGTGTATTCGATAGGACGAGTAGTCAGATTTTAGGGAACGATATTACATAATATGCTTGTTTCCAATCAATGGGAAAATATGACAACGCTATGCAATCGTTTAAAATATGCGAAATAAACGGTAATAGCTAAGATGGATCATAACGATGTTTAGTAATTGATCTCTACTAAAGGCTTTATTTACTCTTAATATTTTGTATAATTTTTAAGACAACTAAATAAATCACACTAGTTTAAACGAAAACAGGCCATTAAAATAATTTTTGACATTGTTACACACAATAATTAAATTCCACATATACACAGTCGAGGTCATAGGACAAAACATGTTGCTACATTATAAAATGAAAAAATCTATCGATTATTTGTTTTTTTGGTAAGGAAATCAGTTTTCCAATACGCCTAAAATATATGTTTATTTTTATATTGTTTCCCAGAACTTTTAATAATAGTAGATAAGTAATATTAATGATTAGTCACTACCTACTATTATCCATTATTTCAATAAAATGCATAAACAGGAAATAGAACTACTGAAATTCAATCCTGTAATTGGTTTCACAAGAAAACATAATTGTAATTAATTTTTTTTCGGATTTACGCAAAAATTTATTGAAAATTAACTACAAAAAATAAAAGAACTGACTGGGACTAGATTTTTACCACGGCAACCTTCACATTGAAGTTATTTAAAGAGTTGGTTTGGTATTGAACCAGACGCATGAAATTAATACAAAATTAATTGCTATATTTAAGCTTCTTTGATGTACTATTTTGGCGTATCTCAAATGATAATAATAAGAACCATTTTAATACGTTTACGTATACAGTGTCCGCCATAAAGCTGAAACCATTTTTAATATTGGAGTTTGATAAAAACTTTTGGTGACAATCACTTCTGCTTCCAAAATAACTTAAAATACACCACCTCAAATTTGACAGCTAACATTTGGTAACTGTCAAATTTGTGTTTTGCCAAAAAAATGTTAAGAAAATGGAAGATCTTAATTCTTAAGAATTAAGAAGATCTTAATTCTTAATATTTCGATAAATGTCACTAAGAAATTATGCTCCTAATGACATTTTAAGTTACCCATTATAAGATAGCCAAATTGTAATTAAAACCATTTTTATACTAACAAAATAAAGTTTAATAAAAAAAACGGTTGAAAACAATAATCCTCGAAACCTACCTAAATTATTAGCACCCTAGGTATGTATTGCAATGGCAGACTTTATATTGCTTTGAACGTTTTAAATCTTTTCAGATCTGTTAGGAGAGAATCAAAAACTTCGAAAATATAACATTTTTTGAATAGCATAATGTTTGGCTCAAAATCGGCATATAGGCGTAAAATGTCATTAGCAACATTTCTTAGTGACATTTTTCGAAATATTAACAATTAAGACCATTTTCTAAAGATTCTTTTTAAAAATAACAAATTCACAGTTGTCAGATGTCAGCTGTCAACTTTGAATTGGTGCACTTTAAGTTATTTTGGAAGCAGAAGTGATTGTCAGCAAAAGTTTTTTTCAAACTCTAATATTAAAAAAAATCCCATATGGTTCCAAGTTTATGACGGACACTGTATATAACGTATACTTTTTTTGTTAGAACACACTTATATATTTTCTAATGTACCTAAATATACAACATATGAAACGAAAAAATAATAAATATGTAACTAAGATAGACGGAGAGCCTAGTGAATAAATAATATTTATTCTTGTATAAACTTTGATAGGCTCTCATTTCTTTAAAACAGGGATATTGTCATATATAATTAGCAAATATTATAAATTTGGCGCCCAACGTGGGGCCACTGACTAAAATTTGAGTTCAGCTTACTATACAAGAGGAGTGTTAAGAAAGAAACTGTTAATCTGGTATATAAAATTTAGTTGACCTTTATACTAATTTAGCAAATATTGACTGGAGCTGTTTCTTAATTTTTAAGGATGCAAATATCGCCTCTCACTTTTACAGAATATTATATTATACTTCATTAGATGATTATGTACCTAAAACTGTAACCAAGGGAGATCCTATCCTCCCTGATTTACCTATAACATGATAAACATCATTAAATTAAAATATAAAGCATGGCGTGATTATAAAAAATCAAGGATCCTTTAGCTATTCGAGAATTCAAATTACTAAGATCATATAGGTATAAAAAATAGTATTCATTCCGAACTTTTATATATTGTCATGATACTGAAATTAATATAAAATCAAATCTCAATAAATTTTGGCAGTTTATCAATTACAAAAAGAAAAATAATATTCTACAATTATCAAAACGTCACTTGTGAGGGTAATAAAAATATTGCACAAATATTTTTAGCAGTTCATTTATTAAATCCACTCTATACCATTGATTAACCCTCCCATCTCAGATCCTAATACAGATATTTTTTTCTCAATCGATTCACTGAACAAGATGAAATAATAGCGATGGAAAAATCAAACAGGAAAATACCATGGGACTTGAAAATATTCCTGCCTTTTTATTAAAATACTACGCTAGCATATTTGCTGCTCCCTTGCAGTTTTATTTATTTTATCTATTAAATTATAACTAACCAGACATACTTAAGAATTCCAAAGTCATTCCTATATACCGGCTGATCAATTAAGGCTACGGAGCGGCTATATTTCAGTCGTCATTCATGCTACGATATTGGGGTAAAAAGTATATTCACAAATAATTAATAATTCGATTTAAAATATTTTTGGGGTCCTAAGGGAGCTTTTGCTATGGTATTTCGGTAAAACGTTAATTTCTCAAAATATCTTCGGCACAATGTAGATTGGTAATACACTTTTGGAATCTCCGTTCCATCAACTACAAATTTTGTATAAACATTTTTTTATAATTGCCATGGTAACGGCAGTGTGAAGGATAACAGTTTGAAATATTTAAAATACTGTAACTTGACTTTGCATTATCCGAATTTAACAAACGAAGGATCATAATAAAGGACTATTTATCCCGATTGAATGTTTTCACAAAAAACTTAAATTTTATTTCTGTGCTTAAAGATAGGGGGGCCGTATAAGTGTCAATAAATTAAATTGAACCCTATCGCTTTCATTCCTGTGTTTAGTAGCCCATTAATTAAGAAAAATAAATAAGGAAACCAGAGGTCGAGTTTTCTTTCAGTTTTAAAATGATGGCAAAAATAGTAGTGTTAGAGGGAGCGGTTTTATTTATTTCTCTAAATCAAATTCCCTTGATCTAATGTGAATAATATTTTAAAACTACAAGCTTACCTGTAAAGGACCTTATACTCATTTTATAATTTTTCTTAATAATTAGTGTTTTATTATTTAATTTTTATTTTATTTTTTATTTTCACAAAACGCGGTTTAGATCATGACATCTTCAGTGCTTCAGGATCTGTGTTCGGCGGCGGAATGGTTGCTTTCCGCCGCTGAACACAGAACGTGAAGCACTGAAGATGTCATCTGTTAAGAATGGCGATACGTCTGCGAAATGCATCGACCAAGGCAAAACAGCCCAGAAGTTCTGCCAATGGACACCGGCCGTGAAAGTCTACGAACTACTGTATTACTGTAATTATTTCATAATAATAATGATCATCAATATTTTTGCAATAATTTTTATTTTAACTGCCAGAGCAACTTGACTACTTGACTGATAATAATAAGTTATCTTTTCTTTTTTTTTTTCATAGATAATAATAGCATACTTCGCTATAAATTAATACACAACAGTATTTACAATAAAATTATTAAATAAAATTATTAAATGGTGATGCATTTCATAAACGTTGAAATTATAAGCCACTAAATATTTGAAAAATTTTTGAAATGAAGAAAAGGTCATTCATAGGTAATTTTGTAGTTTTAAAATACACAAAATAATCGATCCACTCAAAATATTGATGAAGTTGGCTTATCAATAACTTTATTACTTTAAGTCCGATTTAATTATTTTTTTTTCATCTAGTAGCTAAATTTATAAAGAATCTCACAGAGGATGACTTTTTGCACATCTGGCTATGACAGACAATTGTTTCTATCAGAACTAAACTGACAACTGTTAGGTTACAATTTGTCACATTTGAGCGGGTTTATCATTAGTTTAAAAATACGATTAGCTTAAAAAATATGGGTTAAATTTGCAGAAACCGACTCTGCGAGAGCCGTTGCTTTGATATGTCTTAGATATGCTAGAGAACACGAATATTGGGGTAATGAGGAATGGAGCAATATCCTATTCAGTGACGAGTCAAGGTTTTATCTCAGATCACCGGATGGACGTGAAAGAATTTACCGTAGAACTGCTGAACGTTTCTTCCAAAACCATTTTTCGCCTAGAGTAAGTTATGGAGGCGGTACGGTAATGGTGTGGGGTGGCGTGAGTATGGAAGCGCGGACGGACTTAGTCATAGTGAATAGGGGAGCTATGACAGCAGATAGGTATACAAAAGACGTTTTTAAACCGTATTTTGTTCATTTTGCGGCGTTCATCGGAGACGATTTTATGTTGATGCTGATGATACCCGGCCGCATGTTGCACGAATCGTTAATGAGTATTTAGCCGAGGTTGATATCCCAGTAATGAATTGGCCTCCTCGAAGACCAGACCTAAAGCCAATTGAACATGTTTGGGATGCTCTTGGAAGGAAATTACAACCTCATATATCAGCTTAGTGAAGTTTTAATTGCAGAATGGCAGCAAATCGACCAGGGTTCCAATCAAAACCTAATTGAGGGTATGCCAAGACGAATTACAGCAATTATTCGTGCACGTGGGGAAACACTTCGTACTAAGTTGATTAGGTTTTTCAGTTTATTTTCATTATGGTTAAATTTTTAACTTTTGTTTTAGAAATAATTGTAAAATGTAACGTTTTTCTAAAACCCTTGTATCTTTAACAAAAAAAAAGTTATTGTAACAAATAAAAAAAGAAAATATAAGGAATAGATGTAGCTTGATAACAAAATAAGAAATTATAAGGCGTAACAAGTTGGCCACTCCATATATTGTTTTAACGTTAGAGTAAAAAGGCACTTTTTGTGTCACCCTGTATAATATGGACATTTGCCTAGTTTTTTTTAATTTAAATCCTCTGTGAGATTCTTTATAAATTTAACTACTAGAGGGAAAAAAAATAATCAAATCGGACTTAAATTAACAAAGTTATTTATAAGCAAACTTCATCAATATTTTTAGTGGATCGACTATTTTGCCGGTGAGTGTATTATTTATTCATAATATTGCAACTTAATTTGATTTAAAGAATTAAAAAAAGACGCTCCCTCTGACGCAAAAATAGTAGAGAATATTTTTGCCATAATTTTAAAACTGAGAGGTATAAACCTCCGGCTCCCTTATGTATTTTCCTTAATCAATGGGGCTATTAAACAGTAAAAAAATTATGGGATTGCATTTAATTTTTTTGAGAAAACGGGCCGAATATGATGTTATTTTGAATAACGCTCTCTATTGTTGGACACACAAATTAAATTTAAGTTATTAATAAAAATAATAACCTGTATTAAAGAGGCCTTTAAGATGAGCCCTTCGATTGTTAAATTCAAACTTTAAATTAAAGGCAAACTCATGAGTATTCTAAAAATTCCAAATTGATATCTGTCACACTGCCGCATGCCGTTGCCATGGTATTTAGAAAAAAATATTTACACAAAATTTGTCGAGGATGTAACATAAATTCCAAAAAGTGTATTTCCGGCCTACATTGTGCCGAAGATATTTAGAGGAATTAAAGAGTTTCTGAAACGCCATAACAAATGCGCCCCCTAGCGATGAAATTAGGAATTGAACATTACTTTAAATTTAATTATTTTGGATATATTTGTGGATAGACTTTTTACCCCACTATTATAGTAGCATGAAGTACTACGGCTGAGATATAGCTGCTCCGTAGCCTTGACTGATCACTCGGTATAACAGAGGAGATAAGGATAACATTGAAAACTGCAGACCAATAACTCTTATAAATAATTTTTGGAAAGTTTATGAAATTCTACATTAACCAACTTTTTCATTTGTCAAAAATCATATTAGTGACCATCAGGAAGGATTGTTTAAAGGTAGATCTACTTCAACGAACCTTTTCTGTATAGCTCAATTTATTTCTGATACAATTGATGCAAATTCCCAAGTTGATGTGATATACACAGATTTACAGGTTTTTGATATGCTTGATCACGGCATTCTACTTTCAAAGTAAATTAAAATTTTCCATATGTTTATTGCAATTTTTCATGTCCTACTTAACAAACAGGAGTGGATATGTTGAATATTCCCGGCAAAAAACAAAACTATTTGTATAAACTATTATATAACACGATGATGTTATCCGCTACGGTTGTATAGTGTACTAAAAATGTACTTTAATTGGACAACGGATTATGGTGTTCCTGAAATTGATATAACTCCCATAATATTTTACTTAATAATTGAAAACTACATGAAATAAGTGTTCCAAAAATGTATACTTAGTAAAATACGTATATAATATACCTATATAATGCTTGCAATCTTAATATTTCATAATAATATTCTTATATAATATTATTAAGTACAAAGATAGAACGCGTACTTTGTCAGACATACGCAAGCCTGCCTATGTGCGGGCAAAAAATCAGTCCGATGCTTTTACAGAAATTTGTACATCAAAGCGTGGGCTTCGGATAAATGTCAACTTTATATTTCCGCATCACGGGAGCAGGTAAAGCAGTTGATATTTCCATATACATAAAAATTTTGCTCAATTTTATTAAGGGTAACATACAAGTTCTCTATTTTGATAAAAAATATGTTTCTGTTGGTCTTATTACGAGCACAAACTGATTCCAGGCAGTCTAAAATGGCTAACCTTAATAAAATCAAACTTCCAAAGAAATTTCAAACTTATGCTATATTCAGCAATTTTTTGGGCTGAATTGAAATTTTTCCCGGAGCTCTAAGGCCTATACTTTCCATAATCGTGCCTCGCCGATCTTAGTGGGAACACCCTGTATTGCATTTATTAGTACCTACATACATATAACTTATTTATTAATATTCTTAAAAAAAATCAGGGAGGATAGACTAAACTGGATTACTATAATTGAACTACTATAATTGAACTGTCATTTTCGAGAGTATCTTTTACATCAACATACCTTCGTAAAAGTGTATAATTAGTTAAATACAAATAAAAAAATAATGGTAGGAAAATGTGTTTTCTGAAATTTATCTTAATCTCAAGTTCTGATACATGTAAAAATATGAAACTAGCCTTGAGAAGGATTTTAATAATATCCTTGAATTCCGTATTACAAAACCCCATTTTGTTTCCTTTTCTATATATATATTTTAAGTTCTGTGTGGCTTAATATATTCAAATATCAGATACCTACTTATTTACTTGTCTATAAAATATAGATATATGTATATTATATTGGTTTTCTTCAGGCCTCGGCTGAGGAAGACACACTTGAGTTCCATCACCAAAGCAATTTACTAGGAAAGGCCCTTATCAGACATTGTTATTTCCGAGAGTCAAGTTGTGTACACTTTGCAGGGCTATTAATATTACCATTTCTTCATCGGCTGCCGCTATAACTTTTATTTTTATTTGATGCTTTAACTGGGTACGCGTCATTTATTGGTCATGAAAGAACAAAGGAACGTATATAATCGGTCGTAAAATTAATATTGTCCTGGGTTTATATACCTAAAAAATAGAGAGCAAATGAGCTAAAGTATAGGCTCATTTTGTAGTTAAATACCTAGATGACTTTAACGGGCTGGTCATAATTTTTACAACACAATAAAGGAGGTATAGGCAACCTTTGCTTAGCTGAGGGCTTAATTTCGGGATTTTATCAGGTCGCGGGCCGTAGGCAAGAAATAAGTAGGCAGTATTGAATAAAAAAGCCACAGAAATTCACACATTTTTTATTTATTAATTTAATAGCATGATCAAACATATAAAAATGACATTAATAAAAAACAGATAGAAAAATCAAATGAATATTAATGAGATACTTGAGTTTGAAGCTGAGAAACAAGATGATCAATACTGGGGTCATTACCAGTAGTACATAGGCCCAAAGTGTTTTCGAAATTAACATCTGTAAGCCGAGTACGATGCTTATTTTTATTAAGTTTCATGATGCTCACATTTATACGAAGCTCGATCCACTCCATTTGTTTATAGGTGAAGCGGGGCATCTTCCACATTACACTTACAAGAATTTGCAAAAATATTGAAAGTGCTATCCATATTCTTAAAATCGAAAAGTCGATCAGTGAATTGCTCTGAAATTCCAGTTCATCAGCACAGTGCCCGTATTCAATGTTCTCGTGAATGGATAATGTCAAAAAATTAAAACAGTTTTTACTTCTCATTTGTGTTTCCCACAAGCGAATTTCGTTTTGAAAAGCTTTAAGATGACTGGACAGCTGGTTGACCAATTGCCCTTGTTCTTGAAGCTTCAAGTTCAGGTAGTTAAGTGTCTTGTGATGTCTACCAGGAATGCCAAGTTGGATCACAAATTTGAGGCAATGTTTTCTCTTTCATTTCCATAAAATCAGCTATTTCTTTTCTAAGGTCATAAAACCTTTTTAGCATTTTACCTTTGCTTAGTCACCTTACTTCGCAATAATATGTCACACCATCGTGTTCTGTAGAGAGTTCATTCAAAATGCTTTAAACTGGAAATGGTTAAGACCGCGGGATCTAGTGAAATTAATGGTATTTACTACCAGATCCATAACGTTCTTGAGGCGAATGGAGTTAGAGCACAAGTTTTGTTGGTGAATAATGCAATGCAGAATTATTAAATCACATTCTTGCACATTCATAGCGGTTGCTCTTTCCTTTAGAATTCCCAGAAAACCTTTTCGTGAACCGACCGTTGAAGGAACACCATCTGTACACACTCCAACTAATTTACACCATTGCAAACTATATTGCTGAAAAGTACTTTGCACCTCTGTAAAAATATATTTTCCAGTAGTGGTCCCTTGTAGCGGCCGTAAAGCCAGTAATTCCTGTCACTGCAAATTCTTCATCAACACCTCGTATAAAAATAGCTAACTGGGCTGTGTCTGATAAATCTGTACTCTCATTCAAAGCAATCGAAAATGCTTGGAAATCAGCTAATCTATCGGTCAATGATTTTTTTGAGATATCAGTAGCCATCATATCTATACGTCGAACAACAGTACGCCACGATAAACTCACTTTCTAAAACTTTTCTTCTTTTCTGGGCACAAAAGTTCTGCAACATCTAGGCACTCTTTAACAAACTGTCCCTCAGAAAATTACTTCGATGTTTTCGCTATTTTGGAATTAATTATGAAACTAGCTTTAAAAACACTGTCTAGATTTGATTTTTGCCAGTGGAACATTTCCCTAAATCGGTAATGAGTTTTTTAATTTCATATTATCTTAACTGGCCCGTGAGTAAATTATATTGAGCGAAATTCTTGCTGGAGTAATGCTACTTCATATTATATTCTTTTAAAACTGATATTGTTTCATTGCACAACAAACACATAGGTTTACCACTGTGCAAGATAAAAAGTATGCTTCAGTCCATTTGTCTTGGAATTGACGACATTCTGTGTCTACTTTCCACTTTCTTAAACCAGACATATTGATGGAATTTGCTCAATATTTTCCCCGTCGTACTCTTTACCATACGCGAATATGCGATGCGAACTTTATCAGTTGTTAAGAAGTAATGAGATGACACGCGCGCTGAGCTGTTTATATATTCCCCCAATAAGTAACTAGAATACTCTTGAAGGTACGATAGTGCTTCAAGTGCACGAGCTTCCCGAATGTTGATCTGTTTGTCTCTTTCTAACGACTATTTCTGACTCGATCTGTGGCGTTCCACTGCGTACGCTTAATAACATTATTGATTTGAATTGATATCGTTACTTGAATTTTCTGAATCTCACGCGGGCCGGATCCGGCCCGGGGGTTGCCCATATATGCTATAAAGCGTGAGTGGCGAGGTGAGTGGTGAAAAAAATATGTCAAAAAATATACCAACGAATTAAAATAATATAAGTTATATAAATAATTTTAATTGTCATTAAAATAATATGAGTAAATTCATGGTCCGTCCTTGGTGGAGAGGTAGAGAGAGGTGTATAATTATGTATCAAATGGATAATTTTATTAATTTACTTTTGACTAATTTTCGCTATTATCCAAATTTAAATCCATATAACAATGGAAAATAGTCAAAAGTAAAAATGATAAAATTATCGATATTAAGATGATTATATATCTCTACCTCTCCACAATGCATAATATCCAATGGGTTCGCTTAACGCTACAGGGTACAAGTATCTTAAAATTGACATATTGTAGTTTTTTGTTTAAAATCACTTTTTTTCAAAATTAATCAAATTTTTCAAATGGAAGTATCTACCTATTTCACTTTCATACTACAGCTAAATAATTTTTTTATACTAATCTAACGATGTGTGACAACACAATATTTACCCATGGCTTTATTTGCAATTACGATCTTGGCATATCTGAAAATGTATCGAGTATGCCATGATTGCCATGGCAGACTAATATATAACAAACAATAATAAATAGTATGTCTTGTCAGTTTGACAATTATTATCAACATACAGTGACGTCTCCTGGTAAAAATTTTAAGGTGTCCTGCATATTTTTGTAAAATAAAAAATTACCTATTTCTTATAATTTAAGAAATATATATCTTATATAATGGAAATTGCAAATCAACCCCCAACTTTATTGAGGTATTGTACATATGGTAACTGAAGTGTGATACATATGTTCGTGATTCTAAATAGTGTACATCTCTCGAGAATCTAGCATCAATCGTTGTTCCTGATTTAGTCGTGGCAATGTTCCGGTAGTTATTCATATCTAAACCGAATTTCGTAGAAACCGAAGAAAGTGAAAGTGACACCGAAGAAAGTGAAGTAGTGCCAAGGACGCATCATCCGCAAAAAGATCATAATCCATTTGAATCAGATTCGAAAGCCCAATCCAGATATATCCAGTAATATTGTATTCTGGTTAATTCCGATTCTGTCACGATCGTTTATAAACGATATCAAAATTGCTTTCCGCTTTAGAACACTTATGGGGGATTGTTGCCCAAGTCAAGTTGCCCTGCATTCGCTATCTCTGTTTCTCATTATATCAAAATTGCTTTCCGCTTTAGAACACTTATGGGGGGGGGGGATCGTTGTCCAACTCAAATCTGCATATTCGATATCTCTGTTTCTCTCTCTCCCTCATATCTGTCATATGCTTTATCTCACTTGCCAGACGAAAATGTTATAAAATGTGTCTTGATGCGACCTTGAAAAAATTACTCTCACGCGGCTAAAGAAGTATTCACTTCAAAAAAACAATGTCCAAAAACACATGTCCAATATTTTTAAGATATACTCAGCGACATTAAACTTGACCGCCCTCGCCCTGCGATGTAACTTTGGAATTTTAAATGGGTACCTTTTTTTAAATGTAATTGTAAATGGGTAATTTTAAATCGTTTGTCTGAAAAAATTTTTCGTTTTCTGAGTAGAAGGCGCTGTAAATGACGGGGAAAAATACGTGCCTAGAAATGTATGCAAAAAAACAAAAATATACGTGTGGAATATTTATCAGAGTTCTTCGAAAATATCTAACTAGACGTTTTCAAAAAATTTGTTTATAGTGCTTTCGTTTGATATGCAAACTAATGGAATGCGGTGCTCAGTGACGCGCGCAATTATCCTAATATAGGAAATAAAATAAAAACAATAATGTTGCCAATTTAATTTATAATATATTAAAAACAAATTGCAAATGGATGCGAACTGCAAGTGTATTTGTTTTTATTTTTTCCAATCGAACGTTTCATCTGTTGGTATCGCCTGAAAGACATCTATAGGGTGGTGACGCACGTTGTAGTTGTTCGATGAGTTATTGTGTTCTTGACCGTATTAGGTAGGTGTTTCCAACGCGACATCGAACGTGTACGTGAAGTATAAAAGGCGTGCTCGAATATTTTTATAATAATTGTGTCTAGTGTTTGTAAAATCATTGGTTATAGTTAATATATTATAGTGTTACTATAGTATTATAGCATTTAGTGTATAGTGTTTATAGGTTATAGTGGTTTTATACAGAGTAGTGTAATGGAAGAACTAGGCACATCAAGGAGTAAAAAAGCAAAGCCCCGAAAAAATTCACATTTAATGAGAAGAGCATTTACTCACATTTAATGAGAATTTCTGATGTGGGTTTTTGTGAAGAGTGCTACTAATAAGTGAGAGTGAAAAATACCAATGTGAGTGTAACATATCCCGCAAATTGGTGAGTTAATTTGTTATAAATTACCTATACTAACCTATACTAGCCTCACCTATACTAATAATAAGTAACCTAACCACGTTCTATCCTGGCAAGGGCACTCTTACCTCCCCGTTAAATTTTTCCAATATATTTTAAATACATTCAAAACTAAATAATTTTTGGCTTAAAGTTTTGCACATATATGAATATAACATAATAAGACATCTTTTAAGGTCACCTCACCTTGGTTGCGCATGATGATACGCCACTGAGCAGCAAAGCCAGTAAATTTACATACATTACAGTGTATACAATTTTACACTAAATATCCTTTTGTTATTGCATAGTGATGTGATTTACCGCTTATGTAGTAATTGGTACGGGTTTTCTTTGTAAAATTCCGCACAATTTTTTGCTCTAGTTTGTGTATCAAACGAAAACACTATAGTGTCGCTGAATCTTTTAAAAGTATTGGACCCTACAATACTATATATACGTCTATTAGCTAAAATTAAATCCTACTAATGTTCGTCCATGCTCATAAAGGATATTAAGAGAGTAGCACCTATTGTGTTGTCTGTCAGGTCGAGTAGGTACACTAAATTCGTGTAGGTAATTACACTAAGTTCTTATAAGGTAAGCATACAGTTACAAAAGAAATCGATGCGACCTGGTAAACTGAAACTAAGGACCCTTAATTTTTCAAGCAGTAACTTTAAACAGTATCGTCGGTTACGTGTCTGGAATACATTCTCACTCTAGCTAACTTTGGTAATATCTCAGGCAGAAAGTTTGTTTTACGTATTCTAAACTGATTCGTACTTAGATCGGTAAAAACGTCACACCGAGAGTATTTTTAAAATATATTGTAATTGCAACTACCTTAATGCAACGTCGACCAAGAAAGAATAAACGCGAAAGTTTTATAGAATAGGGAATAGGTTCATAGCAACACATTTTAAAATATATTTGTCAGAATCTGAATGACATCGCCTAGTTTACTTTTTTCGCTACATTTATAAAACGCGTTAAGCGTTTGATACTGATATAAACGACCCTGTCAAATGCGCCATGTAAACATCCGCAAGAACGACACTTCGAATTCGTATTTTTCTTAATTTCGCGAAACTAGATAGCATGATAAATTACAGCACATTACGTGGCTTTGAATATGCTTTTTGATAGAACAAGAATATGTTTTAAAGATAAGAACATTGCGTCACCATTTTAGTTGGTTTCCTTTTCCTCAGATAAACTCAGTGGCGGAACAGTCTCGAGCTGTGTGCTCCCAGAGGACTGATAATGAAACCCTCGTAAAATATGCACACTTGACTTGACTAGCTCGTTAGGTGCAGCTTACAAATTAATTACTTCCTTCTTTAACAAACCAGCTATATGGTAATGATGGGCATGACGCAGCACATGGGTAAGGTTTCTATTGACTTAAAATTAATATGTACATTTCCTTAAAACCCGGCCTGTTCCTAACTAGTAACTGATGTGAGTTCCTAGTGGAACTCACATCAATTCCCCTTGGAGGGGTAAAAACAAAGAATCAAGGTTATATTAGAGGAAATTTATAAAGGAAAAGTATACATGGACGGCTGGGGATATCTAATGGTCGCAATATTCATTACATCGTTGATTGGACGACAATCAACGATTACATGTTATTGAGGAAGTTAAAAATACCCATTTAAATCCCAAAATAGAAAGTATATTATATATAACTCAGGATTAACTAAGGATTTTCAGAACTAACTAAGGATTTTCATAAAGGAGGACCTTTCATCCCCTTTAAGTAATACCACTTACCGGGGTAAAATCTCAACCAATAATACGGGATCTACTTTACCCCTTACATAATCTCAGGAAACTATTCCTGTACGCATAACGACATCTGGTTCCAAAATAAAAACTAAACATTTTACATGACATGGATAAATAATAACAATATTTGTCGGGTGCCTGTTTTCTGCACATATGAAGAGAAAACCCCACAGAAAAACTCTTCTTAGGCTTAGATCCTTCATTCTCCAAAACAATACAATTATGATATTTCTGAGATACTCTTTCTGCATTAATTAGTTAGCTGCTCCTACGTTTTATGAAAGTATTATTCTAATATTATCTTCGGGTAATGTTTGGCCATTTTGCCATTTGATTTGGTTTTGTAGCTAATGAATATTATACTGAATACTAATTTGCCCATATAGGAAGGCATAAATTAAGTGACAGTTCTAACTACCAACTGACCCAAGGAACAACAATTTATGATTTTACCGTCGAATTTTTAAGACTCCCTGATTTTGTGAGACATACCGCCTAATTAACCATACAGAAGGGACTATTTTACTTTCTGGCAGTTCGGCGTCACACATCTGTTTAACATTTTGAAATTTAGCTGTGAAATAGTACTTAAAGAGAAAACACAATACAAGTTAAATTATCTATTTAATGTGACCTTCTTAGAATTTTTTGCAATAAAAAAAGGAAAAATGAATTTTGGGTCGATATCATACTTAAAAAAATATAGGCCTGGACTGTACCATTTTGTTACTTCAGCAATAATATAATGGATGCTACTCGGGATTCTAATCATCGAGGATGAGATTTTTATTAAAATTTTAGAATAAAATTTAGTAGGGATGCAAGATTTTTTGAAATAAAAGTATATGTATTTTAGCAATGGAAATCTACTATAGAGAAAGAATCTTTTGCTTCATTCATAAAAGTACGAGGTAGTACTAAGAATGCAGGTTATACCAAAATTGATTATAGATGTCACAGATCAGGTGAATTTAAAACTGAAGGAAAGTTGAGATAAGGATAAGGGAAGTTATGATAAGGAAGTTGAAAACCCAAGGCAGCAATAAAATTGGTGTATTATGTCCTGCTAAAATTAGTGTTATCATCAAAAGTGATGATAAATATAAGGTAAAATTTTGTGAAAACCATGTACGGCACCAACAGCAGGCGGATTTAGGGCATCTTTTTCTAACAAAAGTTAGAAATTGTCTGCCACGAGACAATATTGCAGCAAAAATTGCAATAACAATTCCATTGCAGTTAATTCTGGATGAAATTATGGTTTTCATTTCCAATTGCCATTTAGAACGCCTTCACCTTTTGAACAAAAAAGACTTGTATAACATCGAATGTTCTTTTAAGATAAGTGGATCTCATCAGTACGACATCAGAATGATGCTGTTAGCGTGGAGTCTTGGGTCAATGATTTAAAATCGAGTCGATCTGTTTCATTTTATAAACGACAAGATTTATTATGCAATCAATTTCCTGATCTTAAACCAGAGGATTTTGTTTTGATTATAATGACGGAGGACCAAAAAAAGGTGCTGATGAATTTTGGCGAAGACTGCATTTACGTAGATGGTACCCATGGGTTAAATGGTTACTGATTTGAACCTCACACCTTACTTGTATTAGATAACTTGCGTGAAGGATATCCATGTGCCTTTCTAACCATGTCAGACCAATATCAAACGGGTAATTATGGCTGATATGGCCGAAACTTACTACAATGCCTGGTTGCATGTTATGTTTCCAGCTGAGTTTAAGTTAGTCTCCAAAATATGCTTTATTTCTTAATATTTTACGTAAAATTTTTTAGGCTACTTTACACATGGCATGTAGATAGGGCATGGAGGAAAAATGTAAGTAAAATTAAAAATGACACTGAAACAAAAGTAAGATTACATTATTTATTTTATCATTTAGGTATATTTATTTTATTGGAATTTTAACTCGTAGGCACTTATCTACCGGATGCTTATCTTGCATGAGAGGGAGATTTATTCATTTGGAAACTTGATGGACAATTTATTACATTCTGAATAGAAAGTCCTGATACTGTAGAGTTTGGCAAATATTTTCAAGATCAATATGCAAGTAAAGTTGAGCAATGGACATACTGCTTTAGGTTTAATAGTGGCTTAAACACAAATATGCATATTGAGAGGATGAATCGTACAATTAACATTTTTATCTGGGTGGCAAGTTTGTAAAGCGACTCGATAAGGCCATTGGAGCGATGATGAAATTCGTGACAGACAAGCGATGTGAACGCCTAATAGTTTTACACAAGGGCAAAATATCTACAAAAATTAATTATTTAAGGCAGGTATGGGGCAACCTTGGCTTAGCTGAGGGTGTAATTTCGGGACTTAATCAAGGCGCGGGCCGTAGGCAAGAAATAAGTAGGTAGTAGTGAATAAAAGAGCCACAGAAATTCACACATTTTTTTATTTATTAATTATAATAGCATAATCAAACATATAAAAAGCACATTAATAAAAAAATATATAAAAGATGATCAATATTGGGGTCAATAACAGTAGAGTTCAATAACAGTAGAGTTGGGGTCAATAACAGAAAGCAGAGATTCTAGGTTCACGATTGCAACAGTGGAATTAGCTTGAAGATGATGTGAAAATAACTGATCAAAGAAAACATGATGAAAGTTATTCATTGTTTTTCACCAAAACCAAAGCCTTCTTTTTGGCTGGCGGCTTTTCATCGAGAGCTCTTCAAAAAGCTTGGAAGCCGTCCTTCTTCATAATGGAAACCAATTTCCTAGTCTTCCCATGACCCATTCTGTAATCCCTGAGGAAAATTACAATAGTGTGAAAATGGTACTGAAAAAATTAAAATATTCAGAATACACCTGGCCAGTATTAGGAGATTTCAAGATGGTTGGTTTTCTGATCTCATCTTTGCTTATGGGATAGTAGAGCAGATTCAGTACATGACCAACTAACAGCGTATATGGCCTGATCGAGTCGATTTTAGGATAGGAAAACATAGTGTCAAGTGGGAACCAGTTGTAGAGCCTAAGAATATATTGATGCCGCCGTTGCATATAAAATTAGGCCTCACGAAACAATTTGTAAAGGCTGGAACAAAATTCTGAAGCTATCGATTATTTAAAGGGATTCTTTCCCAAATTTTCTGAAGTTAAGTAAAAGCGGGTATTTTCGTCGGATCGCAAATTTAAAAAATAATGTGATAACAGTGGATGAATTCATACAATTCCTCAATACTGATGAAAAACAAGCCTGGGACAGTCTTAAAGCAGTAGTTAATGGTTTTCAAGTAGTTAATGGTTCTTCAAGAGTTAATTGAAACTATGATTGAAAGCTTTAAAATTATGTGCCATAAACTTCATATGCTACATACTCACCTGAACCTATTTAAAGTTAATATGGGCGCCTACTCAGAGGAGCAAGGAGAGCGTTTTCACCAAGATATGATGGACTTTGAACGACGTTACCAAGTGCAGTACAACGAGAATATGATGGGAGATTATATTTGGGGTTTAATACGAGAAAGTCTATACAAACATAAGAAAATCACTAAAAGAATTAATTTTTGACCTTGATTTTTTATTATTTTACATTTGTATGCTATTACTAATTATTATTATTCTTGAATAGAAAAGACTCCGATGTTCAGCAAAAAATTTTCTGATTGTATTTTATCATAAAATTATAAAAAAAATCATTTTTCATTCATTAGTCATTTTTCTTCAAATTTGAAACATTGGTCGGGTTTCTACAAAAGCAAACTTTAATAAAAAAAAAATAGTTTTCCCTTCATTAGTAACGTAGAAGAAACCAAAATTTGACATTTTCCGATACCCCAATAAGTTGTCCAAATTTGTTTTTTGTGTTTGTAAACGCCGAACATTTTTCGATAATTAATTAGGGATTTTGGTCGAGGTATTTGCCGTTCGGTCGATAATAATTAATTAGTTGTGGTTATTTTGACTTTGTCGTAATAGCGGACCATGTTTCATTAATTAATCACGGAATTATCCGATGACACAGCGAATATCATATTGAACTAGAATTTTTTAAATTTATCTAAATATTTCTAAGAATTTGAATAACTAATTAGCGACAAAATCAAGTGATAATTTCATCGCAAGAACTTTTGAAAACAAACGTTTTTACCAATGTGTCTCGCTAACTCGCTTTTTTTATCAAACGGGATTTCTGTCATTAGCAGAACTAATTAGCGACAAAATTAACGGACAATATCCACGTATCAATTTTTGAAAACGGACAATGCTTGAAACTTTATATGCATGTTTTTAAGCTATAATAGATATTTTAACAAAGTAAAACGAACAGACTAAAATGTTTCTGAAAAACGACTTTCGTATATAGATATACGACGGAGGGGAGCCTTTTTATATTTGTATACCGCGTATGCATTGGTAACGTATTGTGAATAAGCTTAATCCAGATGAAAGCACAGCTTAACTTCTCAAAAACACGTAAAAAGTAACACTTGTACAAAGTAAAGGAATCTTATTAGTTTGCATACAAGGGTTTCATTAAAGTCTGTAGGGTAGAAGGAACTTTAGGATTCGTCAAAAGACGAATCCACCGAATTTATAAAATACAGCATCGAAACATCTCCTATATTTGAAATATGGGGAAAATGATTTATTATTTATATATTTATTGATACGCGAACTTATATACGATATTATCTTATTCCTGTCATGTCTGATTTGTCCAAAGAAAATACCCAGCAATCATTCTATCCATACCGATTGAAGCCAGAAGAAGAATTATATGTCAATGGTAAAATGAATGGCTGGTCGAAGCTGAGTCAGTGGCGTACCATCAACTAATGACCGATGTAATAACGATAATTTAAAATTTAATAGTACATAATTGTGTTTACTTACTACTTTACTTTAGTACTTAATTGTGGTATAAAGTTATTGATATACCTAATTTAATGAATTAATTTTTATAGACAATCATATTAATAACTTGAACTATTGTAAATTATAACTTGTGTATTGTAAACTATAAAAAATACGATGTAGTGTATGTATAAAATCAGTTCGATAAAATTAAAGTCTCTAAAATTTTCAGCTCCTATTAATTAATAATGGTGGTTCTATGCGCATTTCAACATAAGAGGTACGCCACCTACATGTCTGTGAGCAAATTAATTACTGTGCCATATGAAGTTTGTTTAGAAAGTGCTTTGGGGGTGTTCTGCTTAGATATTTTGTGTATCGTGTGCTTTTTTGACTTTTTTTTCTAACTAATATGAATCAATATTATTGTGTACCCCAGTGTTAAAGTCCTGGATTAAAAGAAACCCTGATTTAACCCTTCTTCCACAGAGAATGAATGCATCTTGTGTTCAGTTGTCGTTTTCGCCGAAAACAAATATGGCAAGAAGGAACTTTTTGATAGACGTAAGTAATGCTTGGAATATGGAAGTAAAAATAGAAAAGCCTGTTAGTAACTCTTTTGCCAAAAATATAAGATTACATTGTTTAATTAGGAGTAAGAATTGCACTTTCGTGACGAGTCACACGAACGAATTGAGTCTGGCCAATTACAGACGAGTCACAAAAGTTGCATTTACTCCGAATAAAACATGTTATTTTTTCTTCAAACATCGATTAGCTGTAAAAAAATGATTAGAAATAATTAAATGCCATAGCCATACCCTCCCTCCAATACGTACTATATGTAATTCGCTTAATGGCTCCGCCCATGGTCTTCTCCCACGTATCTTCAGATTCTTCTCCATAACGGACCCAAACGGTGCTTCTGGTTACTCGAACTGAACTCGAACAGTTCAGTTCGAGCAACCAGAAGTAGCAAGAAGCCGTTATGGAAAAGAACTTGAAGATGACAGATGTGACTCTGCCGAAAGGCGTTCTAGAAGAATAGAAGATAACGTGGGAGAAGACCCGGAAATCATCAAGTACATTCTTCACTCGCGAAAACCTGAAAACCAACATATTATATCAAACTAGTAAAAATGATATTTTAATAGATTGGCTTCTGTAATGGGATCACAAATAATTTTTATAGTTAATTCTCTGTACAAGAGAAGAAGTTATTAAGGAATTTATCAATTAATTAAATTGATGTAAATTGTAGTTAAGCTGTTTGTATGAGTTCTAAAATTAAGTACACACTCCATGTAATTACTTTATCAACTTGTTGAGCATTAATCTCGTTTCTAATAATTATTGCGGAGAATTTTAACGCTATCCAACTGAACGTTATTAATAGAACTAAAGTTCGGTGATAAGGCTCTCTATTAGCGCTAGTGTTGTTAGTCATGCTTGTTGATTAATTCCGAGTATGTTTCTGTTTGTTTAAAATGTTTTAGCAAAATCTATGTGGTAGTTTATAAATTTATATATTTTTACAATATGTCAACGAATACAACACGAATATTAATATATTCGGAAAATTATGTGGTATCACAAGCAGTTTTTCCCGAAGTTTGTTGAGGGTGACATGATATTTTATCACGGTAGAAATATGTATGCACAATTAAATTTCCATTATAAATGAACTCTGCATGTACCCAATTAGAGTGACATGAACTTTATTAATTATCGCTAAATTGTGTAGGGATTCTGGGACGAATATCAAGGCAATTTATAAAATTATAGATTAATTATTATAGAATGGCATTTATAGAACAATGGAATCAATTACGAATAAATTAATAATAATATAACTATGTATATCTACTTAGGTACAAGCTTGTCGGACATCTCTCATTTTGTTAATCATATAATTTTGCACATGCCTACAATAAAATTCAGCGACAATTCATTTCATTTAAACGATTTTAAATAACCAAAAATATTCAACTATTGTCTAAAGAAACCACGCAATAGAATAATAAGATCGCTTCGCATACGTGTTATACTGCACTAAACAACTATTCAGTTATATTGTATTTAGACCAACTGTAGTATAGAGTTCTTTCCATGTGACCTAAACTGCAAAAAGTTGCTGCATTTTATTTGTGTTTATACCGACATAATATTCAGGATTAACATTTTGAAAATATGTAGTTGAAATTGTTGAAAAGGGCAGAAAGCAATTGAACTTTCATATATTCCAGGTTTATGTTTAAGGAAATACACTGCGCAACTTATTTAACGCACAACCAAAAAGTTAACTAAAATTTGACGTTATGTATTTTCGACAATTTTTATTCGTCTTGGTCGATTTTTTTTTCAAATTGTAGGTTTTTCTCTTAGGAATATCACTGTCTTAGTTGTTTTGGTAAAGCGAATGATTTTGATATTATACCAGGTGCTATAAAAATGTTATGTTTTTTTCCGAAATTTCAAAACGTCCTCTGGGCTATACAAGGTATTGCAAGTTATTGCAATTATAGCCAATTTAAAGCCTCATGTTTTTTCTACATTTTCTTTTTTTATTCATTTGTTTATCTCTGTTACTTCATGAAATACACCGTTTTGAAACACCATATGCTTTTATTCACATGAAATGCATTTATCGGACAACTCAAATAGCTAGCAAGCTATGGAAATTGAAGATTACACGTCATAAACTGACAACTGTGTCATTAGTTTTTTGTTGACAGTCCAGCAATAATTAGTGAATAATGGAACGCCAAACCAGAAATTTAACTCCTGATGAATGTGTTGAGGCAGCTACATTACATGGTGAAGGGTGGAGTTACAACCGCATAGCTGGAAGGTTGGGAGTGTCTCATACAACTATAGCGAGAGCAATTCAAAGGTACGCGGAAACAGGAGAACATTCCAGACGGGCCGGTCAAGGTAGATCTCGTGTTACCTCTGCTATCCAGGATCGCTTTTTAAGAGTAGATGCTGTAAGACAACGATTTATAACTGCAACACATTTAAGAGCACAACTTTAAGACGCAGGTGGTCCACCCATATGCGTTCAAACTGTACGCCGACGACTGAGGGCCAAATTTAAGACCCAGGATTGCTGCTCGAGGACCCGCATTAACAGTAGATCATCGAGGAGCCAGATTGAATTTTGCCAATGAGCATGTTAATTGGATGGAAGCAGATTGGGAACGTATTCTTTGGACTGATGAGTCAAGGTTCAGTTTGTATAATTGTGACAGACGTAATCGCGTCTACCGAAGACCCGATGAGCGATATAGTCAATGCAATTTTTTGCACACAACTTTATATGGAGGTGGATCCGTCATGGTGTGGGGCGGAATATCTTTGACTGGGCGAACGGACATGGTAACTGTGAATGGAAATCTCAATTCTGACAGATACATCACAGACATTCTTGAAGCACATGTTTTGCCTTGTGCCCCCTATATAGGACCCAATTTTTTACTTATGCAAGACAATGCGCGTCCCCACACGAGTCTTATCGTGAGAAATTATCTTGAAGAAGTAGGAATTGATCACATAGACTGGCCAGCCCGTAGCCCCGACCTTAACCCCATTGAACATGTTTGGGATTTTATCGGTCGGCGGTTACGAAGTGAGGGACGACAACCCCAAAATTTACAAGAATTGGAAGGACGCCTAGTCGAATTATGGAATGGCCTAGATCAGAACCTAATCAGAACCTTGGTTTTAAGTATGAACCAAAGATGTCGAGAGGTCATTCGCGGAAAGGGTGGAAACACCAGATACTAATTCTCTATTTACTTTTGTTTTGTTTCCTGTTATTCGTTGTTTTATTGATTAAAGCAATCCATTTTTCTAGGTATGTTTTTTGAGTTTTTGTCTTTTTAAGACCTTTTTTTCTTCTAAAACACCTTGCATATCTCAATAAATTATAAGATATAAGGAAAACAGAACGCAAAATGAGGCATTGAACCAGTATAATGAGTAATAAATAATGAGCACTTGACAAAAAAGAAAGTTAATTAATTTAATAAAAATCACGTCAACTCAAAAATTGGATATTTTATGAAGTAACAGAGATAAACAAATGAATAAAAAAAGAAAATGTAGAAAAAACATGAGGCTTTAAATTGGCTATAATTGCAATAACTTGCAATACGTTGTATAGCCCACAGGACGTTTTGAAATTTCGGAAAAAAACAACATTTTTATAGCACCTGGTATAATATCAAAATCATTCGTTTTACCAAAACACTGTGCACTGTGCAATAAGTGCCCTTCTGAAATATTACCAAATTATTAACTTTTCGCGGAGTATTTAAAAATGTCCTCGACTCTATAGGAAGAAGATTAGGAATAGCATAGTTCCTAATTTTGAAAAACTGTCTTAATGAGGTTTTTTATAAACATATTTTATAGGGCAAAACTTTTATATATAACTTTTATAGGATAATTTTATACCTGGGAACTAAATGTTTATTCTAATACCTCTTTAAAAGAGAGTAAAGTGGTTCAGTTATACGCTAATTAAATAAAAGTTAGTTAAATAAAATTGTTTCATATTTATTGTGTAATGTTTTTACGTCTGCGTCAAGTAATACTTCTATTATTTTGCTTAAAGAACACTTGTATAACTGGCATTACAACTACCTTTTAACGTCATAAGTAAGATTATTAGAACAAGTAGGTATATAACTACCTTTTATCATTTTTATACAATCTTTTTAAAACACTTATAAAGGATTACATAAAACATTATAAAACTGGTACAAAATTTGTACATTTATAGCAATCATGTGTTCTATAGCATGATTTGTAAGAACGTCTATATAACAGCATTATAGAAATCCGTCATTTTTATGATAAAATTGTCATATGTATGTATATGCGTCAGAGTGTAGTGGTTTCACTTCCACTACAGCACTTATGCAAACTATCTACCTAGGTCACTTATCTAAGTGCCCGCCGGCGTCCACCTTGCTTAACTCGGAAGTTGGAAGTCTTACCAATTAAACAATATTTAGTTACACTATGTAGATTTAAGTCACAATATCACTGCATACGGCAGATTTATTATAAACATTATATTTAAACTTAATTAAATTAACGCCTTTCTGCTTTCAGCCGATCTTAGGCCTTTTGTTGCTTGGCTACTGTTTTCCTTCACTGCCGCTTCCTTTTCCTTCACTGCCGCTTTCGTTATCGTGTTCGGTATATTTGTTGAGTGTTTGTTATTTCCGGCGTTTTTGGCGGATTTTTGTATAAGAATTTTTTCGCCTCGGCGGAATGTTTATGCACGTGTTTGCTGTTTATCTTTATCCGTCGAGCTGTGTGTCGCTAATTGTCTTAAGTTATTGACTCTTTTGTTTAATTTGTCTCTTGATTGATTTTCACACCGGCCAAATCGTGCGGCTAGGCGGTCCCCAAAATTGTCAATATTAAGGAGCTCTAAAAAAATATTTAGTATTGGCTTTCCAGCGAAAACTAATGACACCTCAGGTAACTTGGACATTATTGCCAAAGTTTGTCACTTTACATCTTATTTTTGTACGTTCGCCTTTTGTATAATGTAAGGCCCATGAGTTAATGCTGCTCATTATTTTGCTCATAAGAAAGAGCTCTCAAGTCGTTTTATCGAAGTGGAGTGCTCCACTTCGATCAATAGCCCGATTGATACGCCAAACACGTATACAGAAATACCGAGTATAAACAATAGAATTAATTACTTCCCACCCAAAAATAATTATGGACACTGTCTGACCAGTGGCTTTAGGTGTTATATAGGAATCGAAAAAACTAGTCCGCTATTTAATGAAGTAGGTAATTATTTTAGAGCCTTAACCGAGTCCGCTCGTGTAATTTATTCTATAAATAGATAAAACTCTAGATGGACGTGTCAATTATGATTTATTAGTTCTATTTAAAAAATGTGGGCGATGTTATAAATTTTCCTAAATTATATACTACTGACCGAACAGCTGGTATTTTAACTCATATAATAAGCCATATAGTCGGGTCAAGATACTAATAATTCATCTACGTAATTAGAAATTTAATTGTACCGAAACCATATCTCTTACTTCGTTTATGTCCGATAAAGGTATAACGTGATTTAATACACACAAAAAAGTAGATGCAAAAAAATAGGGCACATAAAATGAAAAAATATAACCTGAAATTATGTGAAACAAAACGATGAATTTCTTCTTCTATTTTAAATATTTCTCCAGCCGTATTAAAATTAAACATGTCTAGGATTACTAAGATTTCACAAGCAGTGAAAAATAACAAACTGATGTCGTCTCCACCAAAAAAAGACGTTCTTATACTAAGAGGGCCACAAATACTGTAAACTTGTAATTAGTGAAATTCGCAGAATGCTATTTTTGACAACTACAAAAGAAGTAGTACAAATAGTATATTACAAATAGTTTGTTGCACAAATATAGGAAAATAATTTTTTTAACACACAACTCTCTTATGTCTGTGGCATCAACTAAAGCAAAAGGAATTGCTTAATAGTTGCCGATGCCGTAATGGTTACATATCCTGTATATTTTAAATGGCGTTCTCTATCTATATTTCTTTCTTAATCTGAGGACGTGACATTATTTAATCAAACCGTTAATTCATGTTTTATAACCTAACAATGTCTACTAATCATTTATGCGCCAAAACAATATGTTTATACATAAACTGTGGATCATAACATACATCATACATCTGTGGATCATAACATTCTTTACTCTTTTTAACTCAAAGAATGTTCTACCATACTGAAAAATAAGATATAGAAAATATGACGCCTTAATTTCCAATAATAAATTTGTTATAAATTATATTAAATCCTCGCGCGCGGGCGAACCGTTTCAAACAGGTTTAAAGTGACGCCAGAGCCTACAATTTACAAACGACGAGGAGACCGATTCAACTCCTACCGAATATTGTAGTTGGTGACGTTACAGCTAGTTTCGAGCCGCTTCAATTTTATCACTGTTTAGATCCTTAATATCGATCGTGCGAATCATGTTTTCTTTTGAGGTACACGTTTTATTACAACGTTACGCTATGTTTTTTAGTATTTTCATATATAAAATTTTAATCATGTTCTCTATTGATTGCACGTAGCGACCTCTACTTGAGCTTGTTTTTTTGCAAATTTTATAAGGAACTACTTTCCCAAGTTTATGCGCTATACTTAAAATGCTTAGGATCGCAGATATACAGCAAAACGTGAAAAATTAGGTTTTTTTAAAATATTGTTAATTAAGTATAAAATTAAGCATAAGGAATTGAATGTCAGGATCCACAAAATCGTGTTCTACGGCAAAAAATACGTAGGAAACAAAAAAATAACGCCTGTAGGTATGTCAAAAATTCACTTCTCTCTATTTAATCCCTGACAACCGGATTAACAGAGTAGTAATTAACTAACGTTAATTTTGTTTTCATTTATTAAGGTACGCATAAAGAGTCTCTATAAAAACATGTTGAGCTATAATAAGACTGTGTATTTCCTCCTAATAACAGAGACATTTAGTGAACAAAAAATGAGAATATTAAGAAAAGATGAAGCTATATACATTACGATTTCAACACTGTAATACAAGAATTATATTATACCCAGTATAAAAAGAAAATTAACTGTTTTTCAAAAATAACGAGCACAATGAAATTATTTAGGAACAATAGGCATAGGTTCGGAAAATACTTCCTGACCATTACTTCCTCCTCCTGGTAGGAGTGCCTCCATCTCAGATAATCCCAACTAACACGTTATCGTTTTACTCGATGTGACCGCGTTGAAACTGTTATAATTCAGACCAAATCGCAACAATTGAGTTAGAAACACTAGCGACACTTGCCAAAAAAAAAACAAGCGAAGATGCTAAAGCGACTTTGCAAAAACCCGTTGGCAATTGCATTGAAAATTACCATGACACAGTCATTATTTTAATTAATCATATCTTCCCTATTAATAGAGCTATTGACATGAATTAAAAAATGAATTGTTAAGAAGAGACTACGCCAAAGTTCTGTACCGAAATTTATATATTTATTAATTTATTTTTTATCTTTTTATTGCTTGCACTTACCACAGAGTGTTGCAAACTTTAAGCAAAAATCCAATGTAATTGGTACACCTTGTATATGGTCAAAATTTAAAATTGAGCTGAAATTCAGTAGCACATCCGCATTCCGAACGAACAAACCTACAATTTCAAAAAAAAAATGTAAATCGAACCCATAGTTAGTAAAATATTTTCAAATGAATTTTTGGTAATTTTAGATGGATCGAATTGTGCCTCTGAGTATATATATATATATATATATATATATATATATATATATATATATATATATATATATATATATATATATATATATATATATATATATATATATATATATATATATATATATATATATATATATATATATATATATATATATATATATATATATATATATATATATATATATATATATATATATATATATATATATATATATATATATATATATATATATATATATATTGAGTGTGAGCCTCAATTGCCCAATTTGGCCTGTCACTATCCCAGTATCTGCAGTTATGCCTGTTCACAACGATTTGTAAGGAATATGTCGCCTCATCCGAAAATAAAATAAAATCGAATTTGTTAAAAGTGGGATTTATGCGTATTCTTTCCGACATTTCCTGGCAAAATTGAATACGTCGATCTGTATCATCCTCGTTTAACTCACGTATTAATTTAACTTTATACGGATGATACTTGTTGATCTTCAGGATTTTGTAAACTGAAAACTTTGAAATTCCATATCCACCTGCAATTCCTCGCGTCGCGTCGTCGTATGCCGAGTTTCATGTACGGACAACAAAACGTTCAAACTATTTCGGAAGATCTCTGAGCGCCTCTCTGTACTTCTCTTCAATCCTGCTTATAGACTGACTGGCGTTCTTACCTTCATATTTCAAATTGAACATATCACACACTTCTTTATGTGTTCGGGTTAAATCACCGTAGCCTATCATAATTAAATTTCTATTCTTTCTTTTTCAGATAACATCTTTGCTTCGAATGATTAACAACACTTTTGACAGTGACAACATTATTAAATTTTTATTAATTCGTTTAAACCTGTTTCCCAAAATAAATATAAAGTGTGCTATATTGCCCAACTCATAAGGACTTCGTCTACAAGAATCTGCCGGAAAAATATATAGTTGCCATTTAAAAAAATTATAGATGACGTCAAATCAGGCACACTTCGAACGCTATCTTATTGTATAATACATCAAAATAAGCGGAATTAAAAATAAAAATCGACGCGTGCGAGGATTTTAGATAGAAACGTCAGTCTTAAGAAATATTGAATTTATCTGTTATTTTTCTAACGCACTGTATATTTTAGTAGGTTTGGAGTTTGGGGCATACCTAGCATACCTTAGCGCGGGATTGGAATAAGTTAAGCCATTATAAAACGTTTTTAAATATGCTATTTGAATTATCAGTTAACATAATTTCTCTTACTGGATAGGGCTGGAACCTTTGATGTAATTATAACACTCTGAGTAGTTTCCACAAACACCAAAACACTTTCACTTCGCTCGACGCGCGTTTTGCAAACCGAGTTGGCATCATCCGGAGACGATTAAAACTGTGTTTTGGTGTTTGTGGAAACTACTCCGAGGGTTATAATTTCTCTTATGGAAAGGCTTTGCATATTGTAGGATAATTACCTTCATAATATTACATACAGAGCGTCTGGACTTTTATACTTTTATAGCAAATGCATTTTATAGCTTACAAACACAAAAATATCATCTTCAAAAAATTGTAGCAAATAATGAGCTCTTGAGTAGAAGAATGGCAATCAAAGTTTAGAAGTCGGTAGGTCCATAGGATTCCATGTATCCAGGGACATGACTTTAAATGACACATCGCATCGGTTCACAATTAATTTGGGACCGGTGCCGGTGGGGGCATTATTCAAGTTTCTTGACCTGTCAATTAATCGCATAAGAAGGAATACTGAGGTCAAGGTTAGGAATAATTTAAAATTCAATTTGCAAATACCTGACGTCGTAATAAATATCACATACGTATCAGCATATCCCTCAAGCATTCATCAACGTTGTAGAGGCAAGCAGGTACATCTAGTCGGCCCACGCAAACCGGGTAGGTCCTTACCTAATCTTTAATGCATTGTATTTTTAATTAATAAGAATTATTTGGTCTGTGTCGAATTAGGCACGCATATTACCAGAAGCTAATCATGTCCATCAATATGTATATTATCTACCAGAACCCGTTTTGTCATCGGTTACGTTAATTTATTATTCATTTATTATCTTTCCAAATTATATATAGTTTTTTTGATAGGTAAATCGCTGAATTTAGTGTTCCGCAGTGTCCACCGTTATTTAGTAACATATCGCGAACCGATGATAAAAGTAAAAACCGATTTACGGCTCGTTTACCGTTCCTTTTATTTTGTTACTAGAATACTTTTGTCATAAAATGAACGTGTGATGAATTATTTCACATCAAAGATAAAACGTGGTCAATAGAAGGACTGCGGCTCAATGTATAAAAACTTTCGCCCCTCGGGCATTTTGGGATTTCTTCCCTGTTAAGTAATACCTATTTTATTACCCCTACACATTCTCACGCAGAAATTGTCAAAAGATGTTCCGACTTAACTGCTAATTTTACTATACTAAGTATTAGACAAACTAGGGCTTAAATACGTACTTACTTACCGATGATTATTTGATATAATTCATTCATATGGCTGACTTACCTGAAAAAAAGAAAAAGTACAATTAAGTAAAAATATAATTTATGAAAATCTATGTATACCAAGGCCCGCATTTACCAGGTTCCCATTGCGATATCCGTAGAAAATCGGGCATCGCATAAATTTTGGGAATGTTTTTTATCTACAAATATGTTTGAAAAAATAGTAAAATATACTAACAAATGCATATCAATGAAATCATACATAACGAAAAATCGTACTACTAGGCCAGTTGACCTCGTTGAACCAAAAACACTGCTGGGTTCGTTATGGATATGATTACTTTTGTTAAGTAATCACCTGAATGCAGTGGACAGAGCCGGCCTTAGCCTCTAGGCGCTCTGGTAATACTTCCTAAAAAGCGCCCGTAAAAATTACACAAAAAACAACCACATGGGGGTAAAATCCGCCGACTCTCGCAAACAAATCACTACTGGCTGTAATTATTTTATGCGCAATAAGATATATGCCGTAAAACCGGCAAAAAAAAATTTAAGTTCTTGACTTTGTTTTTTGTAAATTAAACAATACATTACATACCTAGAATAACTGTTTTTGTTTTCAAAGATTATTCATTAATGGTGCTTTTCAAAAAATAAATTCACCCGTACAAAAATAAATCTAAAAATATGTGATTTTCAACTTCCCGCCTAAAATTCCCTAAAATCTCATATTGTACTCTCTTCTATGCAATGTTTTGTAGTCAGTACAACACAATATTGTTATTCTATTACTATCTAAGATTGTTATCGACAGTGTACAATGCTTAATAGTTATAAATAAAATCCATAATTGTACTTGATACGGTGCATTGTTTGTACCCAGTACAAAGCAATATTGTGAATCTATTACAACCCAAGATTGTTGTCGACAGTGTACAATACGAAATAAAGTTTTTTTAGTTAGAAAGAAATTTAGTTAAAATTACAATACATTTTTTACAATAAACGAATTATGACAAGAGTTAAGATTCATGAGTAGCTGTCACTTTTTTATTGTTATATTTACTATATGTTCTCATAATGGTAATAATAAATTTCTCTCCGTGTATGACAATCACATAATATATAGAGGAAAAATATAAATTTTAATTTCTGAAATTTCTGAAATTTAAAAACGTCAACAAAAAAATATAAAATGGATAAACAAAATGTAAACAAATATTAATTTACCTGTGATAATTAATAACATAAAATATAAAGGAAAACTTTAAAATTAAATAAACTTATATTATTTAAAAATAAGTTATAATAACTCATCTGAATTGGGGAACCTTGATTCCGTCTGAATTCCCGAGAGCCATGTTGGAATTTCCGAACAGTTCGTCGGAGAAAAAACCTAAATAATGAATAAACAATTTGTAGGAAATTTTATGTAGGTAGGTACTTTCAATTTGAATATGGGGTGATTTACGAAAAATTGCTAGTTTCCGAGTTATAAGCAAAAAATTACATAAATAGATTTTTTACTCTTTTCGAATTTTTTTCAATGTTGCGTCACGCCTCAGATTCGGATTCAGCATCTCGAAAAACATGTAGAATGGAAGAAATCAAAACTGCCCTAAAACGTTTCCTATAGCATCAAAAATTGCCAATAAGCTGAATTCAATTGGGAACAAAAAAATGTCAGAACACAGTAGTAATATTTTAGATATATTCTATATTATAAACGGAATCTAGATAAACTGATTTTAAAGTAAAGTGTTAAAGTTAAGATTACTGTTAAAATAGTAGGTATTAACATAAAAGGTTTTTACAATACAAATATTTGGCTTTTACTATTGTTTAAATAAAAACAATAACCATGTAAATGAGCTTTAAAATAATTTGTTATATTTTTATCCGTAATGGATACAAATTTTTTATCCGTAATGGATTTTTATTATTAAAATTGTAGATAAATAAGTAAATAACTCCTTCAGAATTAATTGAAAATATTTTAGATGAGATTTAATTATTCTAATTCATGATATCGACATGAGAAACAGTGTGGCTTTACCCATGAAGTAAGTATAGCTATTTTCCTTATAATAATATTAATTTAATATGTAATATAATATTTTTTTATATTAAAGAGTTGCAGTGTTTCCCATAGTCACGTTGAATTGTTTTGTTTTGTGCTTTTGTATTCAGTTTTCAAATTCTAAAGGATATAAAACAGCTTCCATTCACTTGGGAAAGCCAGAAGATGGATTTGAGATTTGCAATGAAATATGCACAGCAAAACAGTTGCATTATTAAAGCTCTACGTAAAAGTTTATTGACAAAAATCTCTATCGGTATTTTTTATCGGAAACAGACGTACATAATATATTATTTTCCGCCTTGATAAACGTACCTACCATGTTGGATACATTATTGCTGATCTATAACACTTCACAGAATATATTTCTTAAACTACCAACCCGTCACTGTCCATTATCATCAAAACAAATAGAGACATTCGTAAATAATTCAATTTCTATGTTCCATCTTTTTCACGAATGTACGCTGAGTATATTTTCATTATAATAGTAACTAATAACTACTTAAAACATGAAATATAGAAAATAAAAATATATATGTACATTCATTCAAATCCGTTTTACTCTCATATCGATAAAAAAACAAATTATTGTTCTTAATTTAAAATGTATCCGCTCACAGTATGTAGCTGTATGTTTATTTGTAGCTGTATTTAATTATAAAAGAGAATACGGTTTTAAGTAAGTCAAACCAGTGTTCTTTCAAGCTCTTTAGCTGTTCGAGCTATCTATTGAAGTTAAATGGAAATTAATTGATGTTTCAATTAACCTAAACTAAACAACTAATTAATAATAAGCCAACTGTTAGCTTATGATTCCAATTATTTTTAAATTGTTAGGTACGAGTATTTTGAACCACATACGCACGCATATATATATTCATTAAATTTATAGTCACAGATGCTACATTTACAAACTCAATTCGCTACTTCAAATGGTTGCAACAATGGGTTGTTTTAATATTTGTTTATATACTAGTTGATACTCTCAATAAAAGCGTATATATCGAGGTACTTATATTTAAAAATGTACATTTATATCTAATAGTAAGATCGAGCGAGATTATTTGAAGAGGAAAATAAGTTTTCAAGATCAAAAATCCCTGCAGGTGACATAAATATACGTTTTTTCCATCCATGAGAATCCATAAGAAATAGATATTTTTGTACGAGCGTGAGCAAAGTACTTACTTAGTTCCTTAGTACTTACTTATGTAGTCAGTTGGGGGCCGGGTACACAAACATACTGTATACGATTCACAATTGGATATTAATATCAAAATACTTGAACAATAATTACAATGATGTGCATTTAACGTTTGATTGACAAAGACTAAATATAAAATCATACTATGAATATTCCTTAGTCTACGGTTTTTTGTATATTACATGAATTTCTATTAGATAACGCCCACTGAGTCATAGGTGTCGGGTGACGCTGCTGTTCGCACGGCCATCCTGTGTTGGCTATCGATCCGAGCGGCCATTCTTCGTTAACCCTGAGTGGTTATAGAAGAAACATTACAATAAAAATATTACAATGCAAAATGGACCTAATGGAATACGCCACCTTCAACCGTAACGTTCATAAGGGTTGTTTCGGCGAGCTATCGTTGGCCTTGTAATAAAAATAGAAACAATACTGTCGAGTTCTTACTATTGATCCTGTTGAGAGAGTGACTCCATTAAGGTAAAATGTTGCCATTGCCAAGAAACTTTGCCAAGAAACTTTGGCCTTTGATGGCGAACTTTCGCCAGGAAACTTTGGTCTTTGATGGCGAACTTTTGCCAGGCAACTTTCGTCTTTGAAGGCGAACATTTGCCATACAACTTTGGCCTTTGATGGCGAACTTTTGTCAGGCAACTTTGGCCTGTTATGGCGAACTTTTGAGTTGACTGATGCGTACCTTATCGATGTTGAAAGTTGAAAGTCAAAAACCTGTATGCGTGTTCTAGACCGACCACTTCTGCATATGGTTGACCAGATCTCTTGGTGAATCGGTCTTCCTTAACTCTGTATCGACCGTTCGGCAATACTTCAAGTATCTTTAATGGTCCCTGAAAATTCGCTAAGAGTATTCGGATCTTTAATATTGAGGCTTCAACCGCAGAAGTAATGTGAGCATCATTCATTGCCCCAATAACTAAAGACCTTATCGGCGCCAGAAATGTTTTGTTTCATATAGAGACACCTTCTATTGGCCTATGATTCTTGAGATTCATTAGTAATTCATATGCATTACGTGAGCTGTGAAAAGTAATTTTTAAAATATTTTTCCACTTCCAAAGTAAACTTTTGACCAACATAAATTACTCTATATAAAGCTGTTATACCAGGTTTTGGCTGTACCTTTAATCTTATTTAGTGCTTGAAATATGGTCATTTGATTAATGTCTGTGGTAACTGGATCAAATTCCGGGATAAGGGTAGATATATTTGACGTTGGTTGCCCGTCATACAATTGCAAAAAATGACGGGAACGATTTTTTTACTCACAGTTTCCCTTTTTTTTAATATCTCTTGACTTTTTACGTCGATGGTGTCGAAAAAGATGAGCATTCAACGATTGCTTGACAAAGACTGATTATATAATATAATCATATTATAAATATTTCTTTGTCTACGGCTTTTGAATATTACATCAATTCTATTAGATAACCCCGACAGAGTCAGTGGTGTCCGCACATAGTTTACTTAGTTCTAAAATAGTGTTCCAGACTCATGCGCAAACCTTCTTGTCAATACTAGCGCACTAGGAAATATACGTACTATTTACTTAAATACGTGTAAACCCAATTTATCAGAAGGACAATTTAACATAAATATAGACCATACAATTATCTCCGCTTGTATGTAAAAGTAAAAGCACATTAGTTTATGATACAAAACGTTAAACAATGTGGTTCGGCTTGTAGACAGAAAAAGAAACATTTAAAAGAATGCGAAGAAATACAGAAGTTTTAAATGAATATATATATATATATATATATATATATATATATATATATATATATATATATATATATATATATATATATATATATATATATATATATATATATATATATATATATATATATATATATATATATATATATAAATCCATGAGTTGAGGGTGCTTTACGGAATTCCTCAGTTTCAAATAGCTCATTATGTTTGCAAAAAGTTAAATACGTATAGATACGTCCGATTACGCCTTAATAAAGATTAAATATAAGTTGTTATGCAATTAGAAAATGGGCAAGTTTGTTTACTAGAATTCCAGTTACTGAATGCGAGACAAGATAAAAAATAAATATTACAATGCGAAGAATTTCAAGTATATCAAGTGCAGCGACGCACGCTGCTTATGATCAATTGCCCTGTTGCTCTAGATAATTTATAATTTAAGTCATTTTAAATTGCCAGTTCGGTTTGGCTTTTGAAAGAGCAATGTCTACGTGTAAAATTGTATGACCATGACTCAAGCTATTGCAGTGGGCACCTACCTACCTAACAATGATACGGTGTAAAATCAAATTAACCGCAAATAAGAAAACCAAAAATTTATGTTGAAGAGATCTAAGAAAAATTATATATATATATATATATATATATATATATATATATATATATATATATATATATATATATATATATATATATATATATATATATATATATATCAAATGGCTCTGTTTTGGTATTGATCTCTTGTTTTCATTTGACAATACAAATATTTGACAATACCGTGATACAAATGACCACCAGCTTGATAACCATCATCTTGACAACGTCTCAATATTCGTTTTTTTTCTAGCCGTAGGAATAAGTGTATCATTTTCATGGATAACGGTACCATGGCTGCACCCTGATACGTGTGTCTGTATGTCTGTATCTTTATAACTTTTTAACCCATCATGTAGGTATTATACCTAGATCACGATCTGGATATCAAAATATTCCCACAAGACTAGAATTCAACAAAATTAAATCTTCGTTTTAGTAGCCATTGAAAATTGAACAAGTTAAATTGTTTTGTAAATATAATAAATAAAAATAAATAAATTTATCTGTCTTATTTCAAGTGATTATTAATTTTAGTGAAGTAATTATAGCATGAGCCTTCTTAGTAAATAGGTTTGATAAGTGAGCCTGCTGTGTATGGTGAATATGAAGGATTTTATTCGTAAATGCGATTTAAAAAAAATTGAGAAACTACCGTTTACAACATTTAATCGAAGATTTTTCATTCCTTTTAGCAAATGCCCGCACAAAATACTTTTATTCTGAAGGCGCATTTTCGTAGTGGAAAAATCACACTGAAGACGGATGCTGAACCTAGTCCCTCCAATCATGCATCGACCAATTTGAGAAAAAAATTGCTGATGTAGAGATTGCCACACAGTGTTGTAACAAAATGGTAAAGTCTAGGCTTATAATATTTTTCGGAAAGTATGATATCGACCTAAAATTCGTTTGTCCTTTGTTTATTGCCGAAAATTCTAAGAGGGTCCACGTTAGATGGGTAATTTATCTTGTATTGTGTTTTCGCTTTAAGTACTCTATCACAGCTAAATTTCAAAACGTAAACAGATGTGTGACGCCGAACCGCCAAAAAGTAAAATATCCCTTCTGTAGGGTTAATTAGGTCCCCCGGCGGTACGTCTCATAAAATCAGGGACTCTTAAAGATTCGACAGTAAAATCATAAATTGTTATACCTTGGGTCAGTTGGCAGTTAGGAGTGTCACTTAATTTATGGTTTCCGGTATGGGCAAAATTAATATTCAGTATAATATTCGTTAACTATAAAACCTAATCAAATATCGAAATGCCCAAGCATTATCCCGAAGATAATATTAGAATAATACTTTTATAAAAAATAGGAGCAGCTAACTAATTAATGCAAAAGAGTATCTCAGAAATATCATAATTGTATTGTTTTGGAGAATGGAAGGATCTAAGCCTAAGAAGAGTTTGTCTGTGGGGTTTTCTCTTAAAATATAAGTTTATGTGACATATGGAATATGTATGATTTTATACATATAGGAACATACATATAATAACCGTAGTTCCGCCAATGATGTACTGTTGGTGGCAAACTTTCAAGTCACGTGGTTTACAAATCATTCATGAAACGAGTGTGTCTCACTGCAGGAATAAACGTTTGGATCCATGACGTCCACCAACGGCGACGTTTGGGGCACCTTATGTCAAGTAGTAGAATGCCACCAAGGGAGTTCGTTAAATAGATAACACACATGGTTAAGTCGGTAGATTTCGGGGGATGAAATAACACGTATTCTTATTATCTAGTCAGTCGAACAACCTTGTGACGCAATAATCTAAAAATATTCTTGGGAAACCAACTGTTCCTCCTGGACAGACCCTATGCGATGTACATGAATTTTTATTATTTAGTCAGTCGTAGATCCTGTGACAAAAGTAATTAGGACAAAACTCGTCCTCCTTGCCAGACCTTGTGCCATGCACACGTATGTACGTGATTCAGTGAAAAATAGTAGAAGCTGCAGGATTCGAACCTCCGGCTCCTGTTAATACCTCCGGCGAGACACAATATTAATGGAGACCATAAGTATAATACATATAATATAATAACACGTAAATAAAGTGGAATGCTAACCAAGCATAATATGTGGCATTCCCATGTCAAGACGGTGGCTTGGGGGTTATGTTCGTAATATTGTTGATTATGTTGACTATCCTTTTTTTACTCTTTATTAAATTTATAAAATAGTACCACACAAAAAATACACACTTTAGACCCTAATTAATAGGTTTTTAAAATGTATAATAAACACCACATTCTAGGCTATAAATAAAAAACAAATTTGTTGCTCGGTCGAACTCGAAATAAAGGGGTTATCGGGTTTATGTCATGTGATCACAGAATGGCTGTCGTGCTGCCACTACAAATCAAGTGACTCCAACGTAGGTATTTTAAAATTCCCTTAACCGTGCGTCGTCCTCGCATGGGAGATCCATTTTTACTTAGGAGGTCTGTGGTAAAAAAAATACATCCGCCATTTTGATTTTTTCATTATTAGTATAATGATGATTTTTCATATTTAGTTTCTTAACTGGACGCGTTAGCCTCCAAAAGAGTCTAAAATTCAAAATCGACACAAATAAAATTGTTAGAAACGAAAACAATAATTCAGTTTTTTTACCCGACAGATTTCGTTATCTCTATTAATACTAATAGGTTCTAGAGAGGAAGTTATTTAGAGCAGTCAGTCGCAATACAAATTTATTAAATATTATTATATAATAAAATTCTAAAATGTGTCATATATTATTAAATGTTACCAAAAATTTCTAGAAATTCATCAGCCAACGATACTGGTATTAAGTACCTTTCAAAATTATCTGACATGTTTAAATGGACCCCTTCCACGCCCGTATACAGTTTTAAAACCATATGAATTACTTTACCTCAAATATCTCATATTTAATAACATGATAAAATTGTAACGCGCTCTAAATGTAATGTTATCACCGCAATTGTGTCTGCGTGTATATAATCAAAGGTTAGCTACACTGAGAAAATGATTTAATTCTGAGAAATAAAATTTAATTGCGTCAATTAAATTATTTGTTTGTATTTGGCGGATTAAATATTTACCTAATTGGTTTCAACAAACTATGTATTCCTATATGGCAAATAAAGTTAAATACTCAGAATTATAATAATGAATGATAATAAGCAACATTTATTTCTAAGAACTAAATATTTGTTGCACTTAAGTAAGCCACAATTTGTATATTCGGGTTTTCCGATGGATTGATACAGAAATTGTCTCGGAAAATACAAATTCGATCCACCTTTATGACCACTATTGAATATAGTTTCAGTGGTTAAGTCGTATACCAAAATTAAGTCTGGTTAACAGTCTGTCTGATCGCTAAGCATGGAAAATATCGGGCATGTGAAAAACTGAAAAATATTTCAAAAATTATTTTAGTAGTCCTGAAAATTTGCCAGAAGAGTGGCATTATAACAATAACTCAAAATGCAATTTGGCAATAATAGGACACTACCAAAGCCTTGCCAGAGTCGTCTGCCTGATGCTCGTCAAACACGTTCAACTCTGTACCCTCGAAAATCGACGTGATTTTGAAATCATATCTCATTCAAGAATTTGCGTAGAAAAACATCACAAACGAAGCTTGGAATCTCTACTTTAAGACATTTGTCTTTGAAAATAATAGCAAGTCCAAATGAAGATGTAGTGTTTTTATTTCACAACAGATCGATAGAGAATCAAAGAATATATAGCAGAGTACCCCTTTTATTAATCTTCATTTAGACTTGCTATAATTTTTTAAACAATTTTAACCACACTTCGTTTCCTTCGACAACCTGATAAATGAAACCAATGGTATTGTACCACGTATTCTTTGATTCTTTAACCATCTGTGGTGAAATGAACACTCTACATGTTCATTTAGACTTGCTAAGTATTATGTTTTAAACAATTTTAGACCCATTTCATTAACGTAGAAGATATTAAAAATAAAACCGATGGTAGGGGAGGTCGGGGCTAGTTGACTATAGGGGTTAGTTGACTAATCGCAAATAGTTCCTCTATTATTTGATAGATGGCAGACTGGGCAGGATATCCATGCATCGACGCGTTAGACTTCTTAGTACACGAGACGTCATAGATGTATTTCACATAGTGTTCTTGTGAGAAGAATTAATCTTAAATCATCGGCGGTAAGTAAGTATTTTAATTCTGTTTATTTATTTTATACTGTATGAATAATTATTGTCTATGCATGTACACTAGTATTTTTGTAAAAGTATTGCTTTTTAGCTTTAGTTGTCTATGTTTATTTCTAATACTACGCATCAACTGTGGATGTAGGACCTTCGCGAATTCAAAATGGCTGGACGGGGTTTCTTACCTAGCTCCATCGGGGTTAAATGACTTATTAGTCAACTAACCCCAAGTGTATTTCTTAACTTATTTCGACATTTAAACAACAACAATCTAGACGAAAAACCTGTTTTACATACCTGTAGTTCTTATTAAAAATCAATTAAGCTTCATTATGCCTATTTGTTTTAGGTAAGAACATGCGAACGTACAAACGAAAATCAGATAAAGGCAAAACCCCTGCTAATATTATGAACCGAGCTGTTTCAATCGTATTAAATGAAGAAAGAAGTGTTAATAGTGTCGCTAAAGATTTTAATATTCCACAAAAAACTCTTCATCGTTATGTTGTGATAATGATGGCAAGGTTGTCCTGGGACATGTTGGTTATTTTAATGGTCGACAAGTTTTCTCCAACGAACACGAAACTTTACTGTCTGAATACTTGAAGCGAGCATCTGATATCTCTTTTGGTTTGACACCAAAACAGCTTCGGAAGTTTGCATTTCAATATGCCATTGCTAATAACCTACGAATTCCTTCTAACTGGACAGAAAATAAAATGGCGGGACCGGATTGGTATACACCAGAGGCCACAAGTCTGGCAAGAGCTACCGCTTTTAATAAAACTAATGTCCAGATGTTTTTTTCTAATTTGACTACCGTCTACAAGCGTCTGAATTTGGAAGCGGCAGATATATGGAACGTCGATGAGACTGGTATAACAACAGTCCAAAGGCCAGATAGGGTAGTAGCAAGGCGGGGATTGAAGCAAATAGGTAAAGTTACATCAGCCGAAAGGGGAACACTTGTAACTCTAACTGTGGCAGTTTCTGCAAGTGGAAACTCAGTTCCTCCATTTTTTATATTTCCTCGCGTCAACTATCGTGACCATTTTGTCAGAGATGCTCCTGTAGGAAGTATCAGAGATGCAAATCCTTCAGGTTGGATGAAGGAGGACCATTTTGTGAAATTTATTAAACATTTCATCTATCATGTTAGATGTTCTAGAGAACGACCTGTGTTGTTGCTTCTGGATAACCATGATTACCACCTTTCAATAGAGGTACTGGATATTTGCAAACAAAGTGGTGTAACAGTTTTGTCCTTCCCAGCTCACTGCTCCCATAAGTTACAGCCGTGTGACAGAAGCATCTATGGGCCACTAAAAAAATATTGTAACTCGGCAATAGATAATTGGATGGTAAATAATCCAGGAAAACCGGTTACTATATATGATATTCCTGCTATTGTTAAAACAGCCCTTCCTTTGGCTGCTACTTCCGGTAATATAATTGCCGGCTTCAAAAAAACCGGCATCAGTCCGTTAAATGAAAACATTTTTTCGGACAGTGACTTTTTACCTTCATATGTGACGGACAGGCAAGAACCAATTGAAAATAATGTTGCAATTCCTGAAAATGTTTCGACTGTAAACGAAAATGAACCTGCAAACACCAATGAAGATATATCTACCATTAACAAACAGCCAACTATAATTGTGCCAATAACTCCAGAAAAGACTGCGTCTAAGTTTGTTTCTCCTGAGGAAGTGAGGCCTTTTCCTAAAGCGGGACCACGACAAAATAATACGCAAAGGGGCAGAAAAAGGAGACAAACTGCAATCTTAACGGATACTCCAATAAAAGAAGTTCTGGAGCAAGAAAAAAAAGGCGCCAAAAAGAAAAAACAAAAGTGCAAGAAAAGTAAAAAGATGGCTGATAAGGAAAATGAGAAAAATACACCGAATGATGGTCGAAGATTTCTATTTCATGATAACCTAGTCCCATCTAAATCGGGAACTCAAAAAAATGTTTCTTCATCCTCAGAGTCGGAAGATGAAGCTGAATGCCTGGTATGTGAGGAACCTTATGGTAGTAGCGAATTTGGGGATAATTGGGTGCAATGCACGCGTTGCAGAAGGTGGGCCCATGAGAAATGCATAAAAAAATCTAACATCACCTTTTTTGTATGTATAAATTGACTCTATGATGATGATCTATGAGCTTGTATTAACTAATTTTAAATAAAAAGACAAATGTAACTTGAAAAAATAGTTGTTGTAATATTACCCTTAATAAAAAGCAGGAAAAAGTAATAATAAAATGTAGAGAAAAGCTAAGTCAACTAACCCCAACGTATGTGTCAACACACCCCGCATACGGGGTTAGATAGCTAACTCTGCATGGTGGCATAAAAGGCTTTCCTAGAATATGGTCACATTAAATAGAAGAATATAGATATCAAAATATGAATCCTTATGCCTTTTACTCCCCTACGACTTGTACAAACTTGCCTTGTTGAAAACGGTATTAAATAAAAAAAATTATATATAAAAAGTTAGTCAACTAGCCCCGGCCTCCCCTACCATGTATTATTTGATTCTCTGTCGATCTGTAGTGAAATAAACACTCTACTCCTTTCATTCATTTACTATTATTTCTAAACAATTTTAACCCCATTTCATTCCCCTAGACGTATGTCCTGACAAATAAAACCAATGGTACTGTCACATGTATTTTTGATTCTCTATCGATCTGTGGCGAAATAAAACCTCATAATTTTCTGCATGCATCTTCATTATGAATTTCTAGACTTTGTTTTTAAGTTTTGACCCCATACACAAACTAGCATTTCATGTACTATATTTCAATGCACTTAAATACCTTTAAATAACTCCTGCATAAAAAATAAACGTTCTATAAAAAATAAATCAAATCTGTATCACGGCTTAAATAATTTATGTATTTTATTAACCTCGTTCTTAACTTTAATTTCATTATATTTATTTCCCTTAGTTGTTATGTACTTATTCCTAAAATAAATATTTTTAATCAAAAGCCGAGCCTATATGAATTGAGACTATACTGCTGTATCAATAATTATAGTCTTATCTGAAAATGTTGATATGAATAAATTCACACCTGTGAGTTTTTCTGTTAATTTGTGTCGTAATTTATTTGCGCTAAACAGCTCGTTTGTAAAAAAATTAAGAGCAGGTCCAGCAGATCTGTCTAATAAGAATGACTCCGCTTTTTTTTCTGGAAATTCGACCCATTATATAATTAAATTGTATATTAAATAGTGATTAAATTGTCTGCGGCTTTCGGGTCTTGAAATCACTTCTGAAAATTGTAACCCGAGTTAATGCCATTATTATTAGTGCGGCAAGCCTAAATGTTTAATGTCCTGAAAGATAGAATTATTTAGCACGGTTCAAATTGCCTTTGAACAAATTATCTCAGAAAGGGTCATTTCCACGGGGCTTAAAATATGTGTACAGCCAGCTTATTGGGCAACGGGGATATTAAGATGCTGTAATATCTCCATTTCCATGGCCAAGGAGAAACGCGTTAATGGCGATTTTGCCCTGCGGACCAGGGCGGATTTTGCCCTGTAATGTAAATTTGTGACAGGTGCTTGCGACGTTATGTAACAGCGTAATTAAATTTAATACCATTAGGTATGCGTAGATGGAGATCTCCTGAATGGATTAAAGACTGTGAGAGACTCATAAGAAAAAATCGCATCAGGTGTTCAATGTTTTGTCGTAGTGACAAAGAAAATTTCAACACATAAATTGTGTTGAAATTACATATACATCATATACATCTCACGGTGACCACCCATTAGAATATTTCAGAATATGTACTTGGAATTGAATTTTGAAAATTTCGGTCTTCGGGCATGTCCCCTGTTCAAATAAAATAATGGCGTCCACGTAACACTTCCGGTTATACAGAATATCGCCACCAACTTGCCTATTTTAAATGGAACCCCCTATATATACAGGGTTTTAATTTGATCCCGAAACCCACGTAACATATAATAACATTGAAAAACCTCAGGCATGTCTGTGAATTGACTATGAAATCCATGAATTGACATTTCATATAGGGGCTATTATTTAGTTATTTACATGGTAACTTCTGAAATACCAACTTATAGAATTTGATTTACTATAGTGCTTTCGTTTGATACGCAAACTAATGGAATGCGTTGCTCAGTGGCGCGCGCAATTATCCTAATACAGGAAATAAAATAAAAAAATAATATCTTATTATTTTATCATTCTCGTAGAACAAAACAGCTGTCCACAACTGCATGGCGGAAAGGGCAAATTAAAGACTGGCTGGAAGAAAGAAACATTGAACACGCTGATTCAGCCGAGGTTATCTGATATAGATTGATTTAATATACAAAAACCGTAGAGTAAGGAATATTTATACTATGATTATATGTTTAGTCTTTGTCAAGGAATCGTATACAGTGTGTTTGTGTACCCGGCTCCAACTGTCTACATTAGTTATAGCGAGTAGCGAGTATATCTTCTCCTTTGACCCGTGCACATTTACCGACATCGAGCGGGAAATTGCGGTCCATAGCGAGTTATACGGAGCACAACATAAACAAGACAAGAAGGATCATAGTCCGTCGGAACTTTGATGCTGCGCTTACAAATACGCGCTGATGATTCATGCAGCTGTGCAGGTGCCCCTGCCAGAGCCTGTTTTTACAAGGGTGTACGAGATTTATGCAAACTTAACAATAGGGATTTAAATTACATGTTAACATAAAATACTATTTGATTGCATGTTAACATATAGTCTGTAACAGGCATATATGAGAATGAAAAATGCCGCATCGTCAACGGATGCGGCTACGCTTTGACGAGATCAAAGTCGGCTCGCGCCGCTCATCAAAGACGTCGGGTTGCCCTTTGACGATGCGGCATTTTTTCATTCTCACATGCTGTTACAGACTATACATTATTACATAAAATAAATAAAGGTTGTTCCAAATTAGAGGCCATCAAAGAGTACCAACTTAAAGATGTTTTAAGATGTTCAACTTTATGTTAGGTTTTATGCATTGTTTTAAAGAATACCTATTTTTTGTCTCGGTTAGCGAATTTACTTATAAAATAAATACGCACCCTACAATAAAGGTTTAAAAAATATTTACGAGGAAACTCTTCGCAATGATGTGTAAATAAATCATTTTCATATAATTTCTTTAGATTTGCTCGAACATTCTCGTGACAACTAATTTTATTAAAATTTTCAAGTAAGATTGTTTCCAGTTGTTTGACATATTCTACAATGTTACTAGGAGATAAATTAAAACCTCCATAGTTTTTAGAAGTCGAAAATGCTTTAAAGTCTAAAAAAACATCAGCTTCTTTTTGTAATGTCTTTTCAGTATTATACTTTGTGCAAGTGTTACAATAGTGTTGCAGCAAACATTTTTTTAATAGATAGCTAATAATGTAAACTACAGAATTGCCGTCCGTACTTAAAAGATTTCTATAGTCGGTTGTAAAAACTTTTAAAGAACTATTTTTTGTTAATATTGGTACATCAACATTTTTATTTTCTTTGAGCATATCCGGAGTTACATTAAGCAATACTTTATTAATATCGTTAATAGAATTTGCACCCTCAACCTCATTAAAATATTTTACAGTAAATCATTTCTTGAATGGGGGGTAAATGCAACTCGTCCGTCGCGTCGGCGACTTCGAGGGATCGAAAAAGAGCAGCATTCGGAATTCGAGTGAGAGAGGCATACAAGGGGAGGAGCAAGTGATCCTTCTATACTGTATCCAACGAGAGAATGGACTTGCACTCGAGCGAAAATTCGTATTATTTGGTCAGATCTCCGCCCCTTATAACATTAGTTCAACGCCCTCAACGTCTTTATTGGCTCAGCAGGTAGCCAGGGCCGGCGCCTGGGTCCGATACCTACCTGGTACCTAATTATATAAAGTACCTACTACTGCCTACCTATTCACAGTTTGTATTTGTAGTCTCGCAAGTACGGTTATTTTAGTTGTGTTGTTTACGGTTGTAAAATAAGTTTTAAATCTATTATAAGAATGGCAGCAGCCAGAGACGAGATAAATCCACCATTATCGCCAATTAAGAAGAATAAAAGAGGCCAGGTAAAGAAATATAATATTAAATATGTTTTATTTAATACGCATACTATTCACCACCAATAACCGTGGTCAATGATTTATTGTTGTTTTTAATTTTAGGTCGTGCAGCAAAGTCAAAAAATAATTATAATAAATTTATATAAGAAATTAAAGGAAGACAATCCGCAAACGTCGTACGAAGAGACAGTTTTAACACTATTTAACAATATTTAGGGTTTATATTACTTTCATAACGCTCATACATTTATAATAAATTTATGTTAAATAAATAAAATGTTTTCATGTTTTCAAAATAAAATTTATTTCACCTACTTACGAATTTATTTCATCGAATGACGGTCCTGCGTAGCTCGTTTCAGAGCCCCTCCTCTTTAGTCGCCGATGCGCAAAGCAAGTCCATTCTCTCGTTGGATAGAGTATAGGGAGTTACACGTTTGCGTGGTCCAGGAATCGCCAGGCCAGAACAGGCGAACCACGGTCCCATGTAACTGCCGCTTAATACAAACAAATGAGTTGCGTAATCGCGAGTTGACAGTATAAGCCAACCTTAAAACATATTATGTGACCAACTTGGGGTCGAGCTTATGGTGCAATCCAAAATGATGTGACCCTGTGACCAAACAACCGCGGTTATGGTAGAGTGATTTTTCCCTTACAACATGCCCAAAATAATTTCAATACTTATGTCTAGACCAGCAAAAAATAAATATTAAATTGTAGCAAAAACTGTTTTTTGCTTTGTCTACTGCTTAATACATTCTGCCGGTATAGTAGAGAGCAAATTGATCTTCTGCGTTGCCCGAGGCGTTGCCATAATACAATTGGTACGCAGATAGGATTAAAAGAAAGACATTTTTATATAGATTTTATAGGTAGGTACATATATTAATAAAAAATAATATCTGCTTTATCGCGAAACGAAGTTAATTGGATTTCTGTTCAATTTAAAGTGTAAAGTGTAGTTAGAGCGTCGTGGATGAGGTAAAGCCAATTCGTGATAACAAGGCGGCAAAGCATAAAATATATTATTCTGTCTTATTTATATTCTAGGTAGACAGTGAACTGCTTATCTGTTGCCGCGTTGATTTAATAGGTGTCGAGGGTGCTCTAACCGAGGCTCCAACGTATGCAATACCACAAATAATTTGGTTGTATTGTAGGGGTTCTAAACTGGGTTTCGGCATGGTAGCATTAATAATAAATTAACGCCTCACTCCCCAAAGATAGGATCACGCATAATTAGTTTATAGGCATATATTTGATTTTTCGCAGTGTCAAAATGCGTCAGTGTTGTTTCATACACCAGATTTCAAGTGAATAATATTTTGTTAAACATTTATTACCATGCTATGCCCCTTTCCATTTCACTTGGCCCACATAGGGATTAGTCAGAAATTTCGGCTTAGGGAGCAAAAATAGAAGAAGAAATATACGACACGAACTTCCAAATATATTTATTCTTTTGACAACATCTTTTAACCACAAAAATATTAAAATATATTAAAAAATATTAAAAATATTAGGCGACTGAGATTGATAACTAACACAAAATGAGAACAAAAATAAATAAATGTGAACAAATGGGTTCAATGGGTCATAGATTCGGGCTACAAGAAACCCATTCCAAAGGTGGTATACCATAGTCCTCCATTTTAAACCTCGTTTTGAGGTGTGGCATGCTGCGCCGCACAGTGGAACGAGCTTATGGGAGCAGTTGGACACGCGGTTTTTTCCTTAGTAGTCTTAATCCGAATGACATAAATATGACCTTTATATACCATAATATTGTATATATCCTAGGGAGCTTATAAATTTAAAAAAATGTGGTGCCTCCATTTAATTTAAGCCACATATATGGTGACCCAAAAATATTGTGTGTTCCATAAGAAACTTTTTTTTTAAAGATTTAACTTTGCCAAACTGTATTCGAAATTTCCAATTTTGAGATTTTTAAAAAGAAAGAACTTTAGATTTTACCAATTCTTACAAAAATTTAATATTTCAAATAGGTATACCATAGATTATGTTTAATAAATACTAAACCAATCGTTACTATTTTTTAGTGTGGAATAGAATAGCTATTTATGTAACCAGTTGGGAAAAGTACTATTTTGTGTAACGAGCAGATTTTTGCGGAACGAGCGCTCGCGAGGAAAAGGATGCGAGTTACACAAAATAGTGTTCCCCAACGTGTTTCATACAAGATTTTTTCTAATTTTCACCAATTTTATATTTTATGAGTAGAAAACTCTGAATTTTATACGTTTAAAAACGATCCAGCAGGTTGTAACGGTGTGACAACTCGTCACTTTCATAGCTTGTCACGTCTAAATAACCTACTATGTCAGACAGACCAAATAACAAAAAACTACAACAACTGGGGGTTGCTTGTAAATGAAATGAAAACGCAAGTGGTCGTCTTTACACGAAAACGAGATCCAGGCAAAATAACTATCAAGATAAACGAAACAAACATTAAAAATGTATCAACGCTGATATATTTAGGACTAACGTTTACCAGGGATTTTACTTTTCACCAACACACCCAAAACATAATTAATAAATCTAAAGGCAGAACAAAAATGCTATACAATATCATGAAAAACAGTACAATACAGAGAGCTTCACTGCTATAAAGAACATGTGAGACCGAGACTCACATATGCCGCCCAAATATGGTATTCATTTATATCGGATACCTACAAGAAGAATCCCTTCAAACTCAGCAAAACAAAAACCTCAGAATAGACGTTAGAGCACATTAAAACTCAAACCTCCCCATCAGAAACAGATTTTTACGCAACATCACAGCCACACCTACACTAGACACATTCATAGAAAATACAATTATACCTACATTCGTACACAAACTAAACACACATACAAACACAACAATAAGAAAGGCAATGATACCAATCTTTAGAAACCCCCCAAGACGTCCCTCACTCAATTACATATATATCCCGCCACTAACCAAATCTATATTTGAAAAAAAAACCAAAAACAAAAAAATAAAACAAGAAAAAAACATTAACAAAAACATAATAATAGTAATTAACAAAAGAATGAAAAAATAACACCAAAATACACCCAATAGACAAAAGAGGCACACATAAAGAAAACAGAAACCATAAAAATAGCCCCAGAACAAACTAACACTAACATATAATTAAGAAAATGTATCCACGCTTCTTAGCCACAATATCCTTCGCTTTTTGTTACTGACAATAATACTAAAAATGCAACTAATCACCTGCAAAATCCAGACCTTAATCCCGGCCATACTACACGAGCGCCGAATCAAAGTAAACACCATAATAACGGAAAGCCTTGAGCAAGATAATAAATAATCACGTAAATTCACCGGTTAAAGTATCACAAGATGATAGAAATAGAAGCCACGCAAAATTGCCAAATCACGTCTCGTGAGTGTGAACTTTACACAACCAGTTGCGTAATATTTTACTTTTCGTAACTGGCTGTGAAAAGTAAGACGTTTCCTAACGTCAAAGGGTTTTGAAAAGTCTCCTTTACCTGTCAAAATTACAAAAAATAATGTATTCTTAATAATAGTATATTAAAATATAAGTTCCATGAGACGTGATTTTATTGCACGAGCTCTAAATTAGAAAAAGAGCCGAAGGCGAGTTTTCTAAAAGGCGAGCACTTTTTGCAGAGTAGTCTAAGATACTTAAGTGGCACTAATCACTAAACGATCGAATTAATTCAAGATTATTAACCCAAACTTCAACTTGACCAATTTTAAAATAAAAAAGAGCGAATACTCTTACTTGGCCACCAAATCATTTGCCCTATATTTAACAATAACTCCATAACTACATTCGTGTAATATTGGCCTCGTTCAAATCATCGGCCCTGAACTAAAACAGTAGAATCACAGAAAATCTACATTAAATAAGCTTTCAGAATATGAAAAGCCAATCTAAATCCGCCACTTCGTTTCTGAGTTACAGGATTTTAAAAGTTTCTTTGTCTATATTTCATTTTTCCTGGTATCTAAGGTCTAACGGTAAGAATCTAAAAATTGTCAAGTCTAGAGGTATTGACGTTACCTTAGTAACAACCCATAATATAACGGCTAAAAAAATTATCACCAAACTGGCATAGACACAAACTTTTATATTTATTACATGACTTCTTTAATCGCCTCGTGTAATATGATAATATTGAAATTACGAAAAATACATTTAATACAGTTGAAAGCAGAAGAAGCAAGCTTTAAAAATCCGCAAACCGCCTTTAAAAAACCTTATTTCTGTTCAAAATATGTAACTTTGAATATTGCCTAAAAATCTGTATGTATAAGGTCATTGGTCCAGAAGTTTAATTTATAATTATTTTCTTTTCCGGGGGCAACTGGGGCAGTATTTTATTATGCATTTAATATGTGGACATGGTGGTCTCTTATGCGCAGACGTAATTTTTTTGGAATATTTTGGATAAATTAAATTAAAGTTTGCTTGCAATATAAATTCAATCATTTCACATTTATGTCAGAGAAAACGTCAAACAGTGTATGCTATTTAAAGTAGTTTAAAAACCTAAATGAATCCTTCAATAACCTACTAAAAGCATGAAGATACATTTTATTTTAAATAATCAGAATATAAACGGCTTAAAACTTATCATAAAAAATTTACGTTCCTGGGCACTTCCAAAACACCTAACTTTTATGTCCCTGAAAACACACACACATATATATATATATATATATATATATATATATATATATATATATATATATATATATATATATATATATATATATATATATATATATATATATATATATATATATATATATATATATATATATATATATATATATATATATATATATATATATATATATATATATATATATATATATATATATATATATATATATATATATATATATATATATATATATATATATATATATATATATATATATATATATATATATATATATATATATGAAAACAGATAATATATATACGGGTGTGAAGTTATCCACATCCACATTTTCAGATAGGACTATAATTGATAAAGCCGTGGTCTCAATTCATATAGGTTCCGCTTTTGATTAAAAATGTATGTTTTAGGAATAAGTACATGAAAACTTAGGGATATAAACACAATACACCTATACAACATCTGCTGAATGGATAAAATTAATGTTAACATACATTATTTAAGCCGTGATACAGATTTTATTTAAATTGGGTTCAAATTATTTAGATAAAGAATAGCAATTAAAAATGAAGGTGTAGAGGTTTTATTTCACGATAGATCGATAGAGAATTAAAGAATACATGGTAGAGTACCATTGAGTTTATTTGTCAGGCCGTCTAGGGGGATGAAATGGGGTAAAATTTGTTTAAAAAAATAATAGCAAGTTCAAATGAAGGTGTAGAGTTTTTATTCCACTACAGGTCGATAGAGAATCAAAGAATACATATTAAAGTACCATTGCTTTTATTTGTCAGGCCGTCTGGGGGGATGAAATGGGGTTAAAATTGTTTAAAAAATTTACAGCAAGGTCAAATGAAGGTGTAGAGTTTTTATTTCACGATAGATCGATAGAGAATTAAATAACACATGGTAGAGTACCATTGCATTTATTTGTCAGGCCGTCTAGGGGGATGAAATGGGGTAAAATTTGTTTCAAAAAATAATAGCAAGTTCAAATGATGGTGTAGAGTTTTTATTCCACTCCAAGTCGATAGAGAATCAAAGAATACATCGTAAAGTACCATTGCTTTTATTTGTCAGGCCGTCTGGGGGGATGAAATGGGGTTAAAATTGTTTAAAAAATTTACAGCAGGTCCAAATAAAGGTGTAGAGTTTTTATTTCACGATAGATCGATAGAGAATTAAAGAATACATGATAGAGTACCACTGCATTTATTTGTCAGGCCGTCTAGGGGGATGAAATGGGGTTAAAATTGTTTAAAAAATTTACAGCAAGTCCAAATGAAGGTGTAGAGTTTTTATTTCACGATAGATCGATAGAGAATCAAAGAATACATGGTAGAGCACCATTGCATTTATTTGTCAGGCCGTCTAGGGGGATGAAATGGGGTAAAATTTGTTTAAAAAAATAATAGCAAGTTCAAATGATGGTGTAGAGTTTTTATTTCACTACATGTCGATAGAGAATCAAGGAATACATAGTAAAGTACCATTGCTTTTATTTGTCAGGCCGTCTGGGGGGATGAAATGGGGTTAAAATTGTTTAAAAAATTTACAGCAAGGTCAAATGAAGGTGTAGAGTTTTTATTTCACGATAGATCGATAGAGAATTAAATAATACATGGTAGAGTACCATTGCATTTATTTGTCAGGCCGTCTAGGGGGATGAAATGGGGTAAAATTTGTTTAAAAAAATAATAGCAAGTTCAAATGATGGTGTAGAGTTTTTATTTCACTACATGTCGATAGAGAATCAAGGAATACATAGTAAAGTACCATTGCTTTTATTTGTCAGGCCGTCTGGGGGGATGAAATGGGGTTAAAATTGTTTAAAAAATTTACAGCAAATCCAATTGATGGTGTAGAGTTTTAATTCCACTACAGGTCGATAGAGAATCAAAGAATACATGGTAGAGCACCATTGCATTTATTTGTCAGGCCGTCTAGGGGGATGAAATGGGGTAAAATTTGTTTAAAAAAATAATAGCAAGTTCAAATGAAGGTGTAGAGTTTTTATTCCACTACAGGTCGATAGAGAATCAAAGAATACATATTAAAGTACCATTGCTTTTATTTGTCAGGCCGTCTGGGGGGATGAAATGGGGTTAAAATTGTTTAAAAAATTTACAGCAAGGTCAAATGAAGGTGTAGAGTTTTTATTTCACGATAGATCGATAGAGAATTAAATAATACATGGTAAAGTACCATTGCATTTATTTGTCAGGCCGTCTAGGGGGATGAAATGGGGTAAAATTTGTTTAAAAAAATAATAGCAAGTTCAAATGATGGTGTAGAGTTTTTATTCCACTCCAGGTCGATAGAGAATCAAAGAATACATAGTAAAGTACCATTGCTTTTATTTGTCAGGCCGTCTGGGGGGATGAAATGGGGTAAAAATTGTTTAAAAAATTTACAGCAGGTCCAAATAAAGGTGTAGAGTTTTTATTTCACGATAGATCGATAGAGAATTAAAGAATACATGATAGAGTACCACTGCATTTATTTGTCAGGCCGTCTAGGGGGATGAAATGGGGTTAAAATTGTTTAAAAAATTTACAGCAAGTCCAAATGAAGGTGTAGAGTTTTTATTTCACGATAGATCGATAGAGAATCAAAGAATACATGGTAGAGCACCATTGCATTTATTTGTCAGGCCGTCTAGGGGGATGAAATGGGGTAAAATTTGTTTAAAAAAATAATAGCAAGTTCAAATGATGGTGTAGAGTTTTTATTCCACTAGAGGTCGATAGAGAATCAAAGAATACATATTGAAGTACCATTGCTTTTATTTGTCAGGCCGTCTGGGGGGATGAAATGGGGTTAAAATTGTTTAAAAAATTTACAGCAAGGTCAAATGAAGGTGTAGAGTTTTTATTTCACGATAGATCGATAGAGAATTAAATAATACATGGTAGAGTACCATTGCATTTATTTGTCAGGCCGTCTAGGGGGATGAAATGGGGTAAAATTTGTTTAAAAAAATAATAGCAAGTTCAAATGATGGTGTAGAGTTTTTATTCCACTCCAGGTCGATAGAGAATCAAAGAATACATAGTAAAGTACCATTGCTTTTATTTGTCAGGCCGTCTGGGGGGATGAAATGGGGTTAAAATTGTTTAAAAAATTTACAGCAGGTCCAAATAAAGGTGTAGAGTTTTTATTTCACGATAGATCGATAGAGAATTAAAGAATACATGATAGAGTACCACTGCATTTATTTGTCAGGCCGTCTAGGGGGATGAAATGGGGTTAAAATTGTTTAAAAAATTTACAGCAAGTCCAAATGAAGGTGCTCTACCATGTATTCTTTGATTCTCTATCGATCTATCGTGAAATAAAAACTCTACACCTTCATTTGGACTTGCTGTAAATTTTTTAAACAATTTTAACCCCATTTCATCCCCCCAGACGGCCTGACAAATAAAAGCAATGGTACTTTACTATGTATTCTTTGATTCTCTATCGACCTGTAGTGGAATAAAAACTCTACACCATCAATTGAACTTGCTATTATTTTTTTTAAACAAATTTTACCCCATTTCATCCCCCTAGACGGCCTGACAAATAAATGCAATGGTGCTCTACCATGTATTCTTTGATTCTCTATCGACCTGTAGTGGAATTAAAACTCTACACCATCATTTGGACTTGCTATTATTTTTTTAAACAAATTTTACCCCATTTCACCCCCCTAGACGTCTTGACAAATAAATGCAATGGTGCTCTACCATGTATTCTTTGATTCTCTATCGATCTGTAGTGAAATAAAAACTCTACACCTTCATTTGAACTTGCTGTAAATTTTTTAAACAATTTTAACCCCATTTCATCCCCCTAGACGGCCTGACAAATAAATGCAATGGTGCTCTACCATGTATTCTTTGATTCTCTATCGACCTGTAGTGAAATAAAAACTCTACACCTTCATTTGAACTTGCTGTAAATTTTTTAAACAATTTTAACCCCATTTCATCCCCCTAGACGGCCTGACAAATAAATGCAATGGCGCTCTACCATGTATTCTTTGATTCTCTATCGACCTGTAGTGGAATAAAAACTCTACACCATCATTTGAACTTGCTATTATTTTTTTAAACAATTTTAACCCCATTTCATCCCCCTAGACTGCCTGACAAATAAATGCAATGGTGCTCTACCATGTATTCTTTGATCCTCTATCGACCTGTAGTGGAATAAAAACTCTACACCATCATTTGAACTTGCTATTATTTTTTTAAACAAATTTTACCCCATTTCATCCCCCTAGACGGCCTGACAAATAAATGCAGTGGTACTCTATCATGTATTCTTTAATTCTCTATCGATCTATCGTGAAATAAAAACTCTACACCTTCATTTGGACCTGCTGTAAATTTTTTAAACAATTTTAACCCCATTTCACCCCCTAGACGGCCTGACAAATAAATGCAATGGTGCTCTACCATGTATTCTTTGATTCTCTATCGACCTGTAGTGGAATTAAAACTCTACACCATTATTTGGACTTGCTATTATATTTTTGAACAAATTTTACCCCATTTCATCCCCCTATACGGCCTGACTAATAAATGCAATGGTGCTCTACCATGTATTCTTTGATTCTCTATAGACCTGTAGTGAAATAAAAACTCTACACCTTCATTTGAACTTGCTGTAAATTTTTTAAACAATTTTAACCCCATTTCATCCCCCTAGACGGCCTGACAAATAAAAGCAATGGTACTTTACTATGTATTCTTTGATTATCTATCGCCCTGTAGTGGAATAAAAACTCTACACCATCATTTGAACTTGCTATTATTTTTTTAAACAAATTTTACCCGATTTCATCCCCCTAGACGGCCTGACAAATAAATGCAATGGTACTCTACCATGTATTATTTAATTCTTTATCGATCTATCGTGAAATAAAAACTCTACACCTTCATTTGACCTTGCTGTAAATTTTTTAAACAATTTTAACCCCATTTCATCCCCCCAGACGGCCTGACAAATAAAAGCAATGGTACTTTAATATGTATTCTTTGATTCTCTATCGACCTGTAGTGGAATAAAAACTCTACACCTTCATTTGAACTTGCTATTATTTTTTTTAACAAATTTTACCCCATTTCATCCCCCTAGACGGCCTGACAAATAAACTCAATGGTACTCTACCATGTATTCTTTAATTCTCTATCGATCTATCGTGAAGTAAAAACTCTTCACCTTCATTTTTAATTGCTATTATTTATCTAAATAATTTTAACTCAATTTAAATAAAATCTGTATCACGGCTTAAATAATATATGTTAACATTAATTTTATCCATTCAGCAGATGTTGTATAGGTGTATTGTGTTTATATCCCTAAGTTTTCATGTACTTATTCCTAAAACATACATTTTTAATCAAAAGCGGAACCTATTTATATGAATTGAGACCACGGCTTTATCAATTATAGTCCTATCTGAAAATGTGGATGTGGATAACTTCACACCCGTAATATATATGTCCCTGAAACCACATATATATCTACTTACTAAAATTTAATAATAAGTGAACGAATTTTGTCATCCATAACCTTTCCTCTGACCATTTTTAAAGAACACAACTACTTTGAGGCTGTATCAAATGAATTCTGACAGCTATGAGTATTAGCAATAATTGTTTAATTTATTGTTGCGGCGTCTGTTTTCCAGGGCCACCTTCGGATTGTAGGCTTACTTTGTAATGAATAAAAAATGGGTTGCTCGCCGTACTTGCATACCAATTTTCCTTATAATAAATTATATGAAAGGTACGGGTTTTCTTTGTGACATGCCGCACAATTTTTTGCTCTAGTTTGTAGGTATATCAAACGAAAACACTTTAGTGGTATCGATTATTGTTGGTTGATAATTGTATTATTTGTGAATTCTGTTTTTGAAACGGTTGATTGATTAATGGAAAATGGTAGTTATTATTAAATAAAACATGTTTTATTTCTTTTATGCATTCTCTTGAAAATTCAAAAGAATTTTCAGGTAATTATTTTTTTCCATTTCTAATGCATATAAAAGACACACATTTTTTATTATATAATAACTACCTACTCTTTTTCGTGCGTCACAATATCACAATACTCAACCAACAATAAATAATCGATACCTACCACTAAAATAAATTCCACTAATAACATATTTTTAGTAATGTGGCGAATACCTACTAGTGGCATAGCTAGAGTCGTGACCTAAAGGAATACTTTAATTATCAACTAACGTGTCGTTCGTTTTTCAACTAACAAATAGCATATTTTTACAAAATAGAAATTACTCTATTTATATCAGAAATTTAAAAGTAGATTTTGAAATACCATCAGTGCATTGATATGATTTTTTAACAAAGAGTCTGTCTAGAAATGAGACTACAAATAAATCCTTTGTTCTTTTGACATAAATTCGTTGTACTGAAACCTCTACAGGCTTATTCTTAGAACATAGAGACATTAAGTGGTTGACTACACCTTGAATACAGGCATACCAAGTAATAGAAAATTAAAAAATATGTATACTGAGCCAGTATATTCTATACGTATATTCGGTTAGCCAGAATAAAGTATGCAGGGTCTCATTTAACATACTTAGCCAAGTCCTTATGTAATACTAGCAGTCAGCCCCGGCTTCGCACGGGTATTTAACAAAAATTTCAAATATTATAAATTTTATAACACACACACACACCCTCCCTTCGTTTTGCGTCGGGTTACTAAAAAAGAGTAAAATTATAAAGAAAGTTTGGATTATTTTATTTTTATTTCTAACGTTTATAAAGAGATCATACCTACAAAACAAGTCACTAAATTTATTGAGTTAGAGCTTCCCTGTAAATGATATTTAATGTTGTTTTATTTTGTGGTAGCTACTTTTATTTTGTGGGCTACCTTTAAGATGATATACTTGTCCCTCTATTTTAAAAGTTGGCATAAAATTGTCTTCTTTAATTTCTTTCGCGCCAAACGAAGTCATTTGAAAAAGGCTATTGTACCTATGTATGTTGGTTAAAAAATGTCCAGATAGTGAAAGATTATTTGTCAAAAGATTTTTTATTCGCTCTCCTGAATATTGAGGAGACTAACGTTTCCAGAAACACAGCACTACCATTGGGTTCAACGGCTCATTTTTTGGCAGAACACTTAAAGCAGATCTTATTCATGTCTCCGATTTGGACGGAAGACTGTTGAGCATAATAAATCTGTGGATCGTATCTGTAAGCCGATCTGTTACTGTGAGCTAAATAAAACTCGATTACGCACTCTAGTCGTTGACGTCTGTTGTCTCCCTCGGATCTCAAAGTCGTTGGGAACGGTCAGAGCTCGATTCACTAGTGCGCGCTTATATATTTCTAATATTTTGCTCTTCAAGCCGCTGCAAACGCTCCGTACTCGACTCTCGCGCGCGGATTTGAGAGGTTCTTAAATTTTGTTCATCAAGCCGCTGCGAACGCTCGATACGCGACTCTCGCGCGCATGCTTGAGAGATTCTCAAATGTTGTTCATCAAGCCGCTGCGAACGCTCGATACTCGACTCGCGCGCGTACTTGGGAGGTTCTTAAATTTTGTTTTGTTCAGCAAGCCGCTGCGAACGCTCGATACTCGACTCTCGCGCGCGTGCTTGAGAGGTTCTCAAATTTGTTCATCAAGCCGCTGCGAACGCTTGATACTCGAATCTCGCGCGCGTACTTTTCAGTTTCGCGTACGGACGATTTTCAGTTTCTGATGAAGATTCTCCATTACGACGTATTTTTGATGCCCTCGCCTGGGAACTATTTCTAGCAAGTGAAGATCTTGAGATCTTTTGTGCATTTAAAATGATAAAATGCCCAAAATTTGAAAATGATTTCTTGACATTGACTCCCCTCCCGTACCCCAATGACGCCTACATCGCATATTATGGTGCTGTCTAGCTAGCCGAGCGGCGTGAGCGGCGACCAAGCGACTTTTTTCTAATAGTTACTTTTTTAAAATCGTGATATCTTTCGAATGGAATGTCCGAATTGATAATTCAAAAAGTTATATAAAGGTATTGAAGCAGTCGTGAATATGGAGTAATTTATTTTGATAAGGATTAATACCAAGGTATAAATAAAGAGCCTTATCTAGCGGCGGCGGCAAATAAAATTTTGAAAATAAAAGAACACTTATTATGACATAACTATAATAGTTTATGCTGTCGCGATACTTTTTGTAGAAAATGATGTGTTCTGCAAAGTCGTAGTACATTATTTTGTTCTATCAACAGTTTTCGCAGCGCACGCGACGTAAGGATTTTTTTAGGTATTTTTTTACACCTTGGGTTACATTAATGGAGTTTTAGTAAGGATCCTTATTTTTGTAAAGAAATATAATATAGCCTTTGTGACCCGGGTATAGTGTAGCTTCCCAACGGTGAAAGAATTTTTCAAATCGGTCCAGTAGTTTCAAAGCTTAAATCAAAGGTTTCAAAGTGTTAGTTCATGGATTCTTTGTTTTCTTAATGTTCCGTATACCTAATAGAAACATAATAAATACATTGCTTGGACTTTTTTTATATTAAAATTACTCTTTAGTGGCTAAATTACTTTACCTCACTAGTGATCGAAAGTATACTTTAACGCACTATTTTATCACACTAGTAACTTGTGGGCCCCTTTATTTATACCTTTAAAATATCATCAATAAATATCACTTTATATGAAAGTGTTGGATAATATATAATATATTAGCTCTGTTCCAATATGAGTACTTAGAGGCAAAATTGACTCTAGTGCATTCAACTCTCAGTAGCAAGGAATCATAATTAACTTCACTTGAGTAATTTTACTCCGGATTAACGAGGTTTTACAGTAGATGATGATTCCTGTTATTTCAGTAATATTTGTCTCATGAAATTCCATAGTTCATTCATATTACATCAGAAGCTGTGGAAGTGAGATTTGTGAGCTATAAGTATGCAACTAAGAAATAAAACAGACCATTTCACTATTTACAAAGCATTATAGTTTTTCCCTTATTATACAATTAACTGTAGTCGTAGCCTGCTGGATTTAATTTCAAGTGTATTCCAAATGTATATTCTCTATTTAATATAACAGAGCAATCGTTATGCATGCACAGCTTTTGCATACACACCTATATGCCAGCTGGGCGTATTGGAAAAACACATTAAATTGCGTATATTAATTTACCTACTAATCATTTGCTTTTTTTTTTGTTTTTTTTTAAATGAAAATTTCTTTAGGCGCGCTCAGCACTTTTATTTTTGTGGGTGTTGAATGAGACTGGGCCGTCACGCGTCACGCGACAGACTCAGTTATGTAACGCTCCCTCAGGTAAAGTCGGCTAAGGTGAGAGAGGAGACAGTTGAGAGAGAGTTTGTGGGTATTGAATCAGACTGAGCTGTCACGTTCGTCTATGTAACCCTCAGTCCACTCGTTGACTAAGCGAGAGAGATAAACTTGAATCTAAAGTATTTACAGCATATTTTGGCTTCCATAGGCCTATTGTTTCATTCTTAGAATATAATAGCAGTAAAGAAGTCTCATCAGAGAAAAATTCCACAATATAATTCACAAATATTATTGTTTATTTTGTAACTAATATTACTTCATGGGTTCAGAGATAAGAATAAATAATTTTATATAACCATATCGATATTATCTTTTGTTAATTTAATGAACTAATCCATTATATAACATAAATGTAATTATATAGGTATTATAACAGGGGTATTTTTTTAAATAATAATACCTGCTAAGGGTGAAATATATATTTATTGTTTCCTAAGTAAAAGAAAATACAATACATTTTATCAGAAAACAATATATCAAGTTCCGTCTGGTCGGGTTACCGTCCAATTGTTTTCCGCTCTGTATCGAATTGAATAGTATTGAATCGAATCGACTGCCGTCGCAGTACTTGTTATATATGAATAAGTATTTTGGAGCGGCATACAGAGGGGCGTCATCTACCGCCGGTTGCCTGAAGCATCTGTGTCACGGGCGTACGGTCAACGTGTATTAACGGGTGCGGTATACGCGCGGACGGTTACAGTAAATATTTTAAAATTTTACTTTGTTTTAAAACACTGAGAATAAATCATTATTTTTAATTGAACGTAATTTAATATAATACATGTGTGAACATATGTACATGTGACAGAATTTGCTGTGTATGTATAAGACGTTATTCATCAACATAAGAAATAGTGTGTGTTTAAGATCACAAGAATGACGCTTGCTGCGTGTTACCAATAGCGATAATATTTCTTACTCAGGTACGTTCTAGCATTTTTGAAGTGAAAACTGTATTAATGGGTGCAGCGTATTGCGGGTTGTGGTAATACGGAATACGAATGCGGAAAGTTACAACAGTATATATTTTAAAATTCGAAAATTAGAAGTGTTCACTTCTATCGTGTGGTCATAAGCACACACCCATGTTTTTTTTATTACACATAGTGCTTCAACAGCATGTTCCGTAACATATATTGATACATTATTTTTGTTTAACACTTTGACTGCCATGCCGAATTCAGATGAAGATCCTCTGACGCCGTGATACTTTTTTTCAGTAATGTTTTTAAAATACTATTTTTTGTGACTAGTTACATTCAATTTTTTTGACTTTGTTAATTTTATGCCTTTTTGCCTGGTGTACAAAAAATATACACGTGGCATGGGGTGAAGAAAATGTTTCTACGCCACGTGTATACGGAAATATGCAATAAGCAATACGCCGTCAATACCCAAGACGGTCAATACGCAATAAGCAAAACGAAACAGGTCACTACTAAATGCCAGTTATGTGTAGCAAAATTTCTTTGTTTAGAATGCTTTTTTGAAGAACACAACATATTGCAAAAAAAATAACTGCGTTACCTCTAAATTTGAATATTTTTGTAATTTCGTATCATATTTTTATTTTTCTTAATAATAAAGCTTATGGTTAAAGCTTATGCTTTCCAAAATTGTCGTTTTGGTTTTATTTTCATAATAAAATGATCCGTTTTAATTCAATAATGAATACAAAATTAAGATTTTAGTAAAAGTGGGGGCTAAGATAATTTTCAGATTGCCTTACGCCATGCCAACCAATATCCCATAAAAAAAGCATGTAAAGTGTGCTACTGTAGAATACACATCGCGAAATGTGCGTATTCGACTCTGTATACCATAATATACACGCGGCGATTTGGACCCCACCTTGTGTGTATGCTAAGAGATACACAGTTAAAGTGGCAGTTAAAGTGTTAAGTTACAGTTGTTTAATAGTTAGTTATTATATTTTGTGGTATATATTTATGTCTTTTAGGAATTTTATTTTGTTCTTGAGGTTTTCTGTATTGTTTCCTGTTTGTTTATGGCTTCGATTTGACAGTTTTCCCTTTAGTCTATATTATATTCTGGGTAGTCTGTAAGAATGTGTTTAAAACTAATATTTTCATGACATGTTGCGCATCAGGGTGGATCTGTATTGATTATGTAGTTGTGTGTTAGACAATTATGGCCTAGTCGAAGTCTGGAGATTTTGACTTGGTCTCTTCGATTATATGGTTGAATTAGGAGTCCATTAATTGATGGTTTGAAATTTTTGAGCTTGGTGTGCTGTGGTTCCATTTTTGTTGTCTTATTGTCAGCTTCACGTGCTGCTGTATCGGCCGCTTCGTTACCGGGAATGCCATGTCGGTAGGGACGTATATAGATGTCACATTAACTTTCATTAGGTGGCGTTGGTATGTTATTTGTTTAATCTGCTGGGCTATGGGATGCTCGGAATAAAGTGGTTTGATACTTTGAAGGGAGCTTAGTGACTCTGAAAGTTGTACTGGGTAGGAGATTGTTCATGATGTATGTTTGTTTATGGCTTCGATTTGACAGTTTTCCCTTTAGTCTATATTATATTCTGGGTAGTCTGTAAGAATGTGTTTAATACTAATATTTTCATGACATGTTGCGCATCAGGGTGGATCTGTATTGATTATGTAGTTGTGTGATAGACAATTATGGCCTAGTCGAAGTCTGGAGATTTTGACTTGGTCTCTTCGATTATATGGTTGAATTAGGAGTCCATTAATTGATGGTTTGAAATTTTTGAGCTTGGTGTGCTGTGGTTCCATTTTTGTTGTCTTGTTGTCAGCTTCACGTGCTGCTGTATCGGCCGCTTCGTTACCGGGAATGCCTATGTCGGTAGGGACGTATATAGATGTCACATTAACTTTCATTAGGTGGCGTTGGTATGTTATTTGTTTAATCTGCTGGGCTATGGGATGCTCGGAATAAAGTGGTTTGATACTTTGAAGGGAGCTTAGTGAGTCTGAAAGTTGTACTGGGTAGGAGATTGTTCATGATGTATATAGGGCTTGATAGATTGTGAATAGTTCATCGGTATTAAATACTATTACCGTTTGGTAGACAGAACTCCAGCGTGGTATGTACTTGGTGTTACTACTGCACAACCGACACTATGATCTTGGGTCCATAGATGTGTCCGTCTATATGTAAATACTTTAACTAATTAACCCTAACTTTGACTAATTAAGTATTTAGAATTCAAAATTATATAATATGATAATCAAAGTGTAATAGTTTTAAGTGAAATTAAATAAATTAAATATTATGAATCAATCTGATTGGCCAAATCAAAATAACATAACAAGAAAAGAAGTAGGTAACCAGGAAGTTGCATTTGTTTTTTTATTACGGTACATCCGTAGAACCTACAAACATTATATAAAGAGTCTAGTTACGGCGTTCAATGAAGCAACAGCCACGCTCCTCAATTTCATGAAAATTTATTTTAAATGATTGTAAATTTAAAGTAATAATTGTTAATTTGTGCTAAGTAAGCAATAATACCATTATAAATGGTCTAGAAGCAGTAAAAACTGCATGAATAAGTGTTTTCGTGGTTTTTACAAGTAAGAAGTGAAAGCCTTGGTAGCGTCCCAACCCAGTAGAAGAAATTTGAGATAAATATCAAACAAGGAAAGGAAACGATCTTTCACAGTAATTAAAGTAATAGAAGATCAAAAACTACAGTAGCAGTAAGAAAAAAATTCGAGGGTAAATAAATCACAAGGCGAGATCCAGCAAAGGCAGTCAGCATTCCAGAAACAGTGCAGCGACATCCCGCTAGAAGACACCACCACCAGAGCCCAGCAGCATTTGTTAGTTCGTGTCCCAGTGAAACCAAAAAAAGTGATGTTTTGTGCGTGGTGATAAGAGGATTAACATATTCCTTCAAGGTAATAAACAATTGAAAATTTGCTAGTATTAAGAAATATTGTGTCAGAGGACTTGGTCCCATGTAATAGATTTAAGTTACGTAGGTTGTGTCGTCGCAGGATAGGACTAAGGTTCTAAGATTTTGTTTAAACTTATTAATCATATTCATTATTTTGAGTCAGTAACTTGATCCTTACTAATAATCTTTTAAAGCAAATTTAATAGACCTAATTGGACCCCCTCTAAGACTATAGAGTGCTCATGACTAAAGTGATCCAATTAAAATAAAAATTAGTGTTCATAGAACTGTCGCCCATTAACAGAGAAGGATTAAATAGGGAAGAAAATAGAGGCTGCTTCTATAATCAGTATATAATTAAGTATTTCTCAGATTAAGTATCATATTATTTCAATATAAAATATCTTTATTTCAAAAGCCTAAAACATATTACATATATCACAATTATCTCACCAAGGTAGGGATTCATAAAATCATACTTTAGACCAATCATACCAAGGTAGATATAGGTTTTATATTAACATAAAATCCAAATATTTGTACCACTAATTTTTGCCATAAAGAACCCTTCAGGCAGATTATTAAAAAAAAAACATATGCAACGCAATACGTAATGTACTCTAGTCTCATATCGTTGAAACTATTCAACTTTCCTAAACTGTTCTGCATGAATTCCCGATGAAAAGCCTATGTAATCGAATGAACTTTGAGGAATGTAAACCTCAAAGGGCATAAATATTCCAGTAATTCCGGGAGTTATTTATTCTACGTGAGAAGAGAACGGGCCTCAGAAACGAGCGTTTATCGAATTGCGAGATGTAATTGCAGCATATAACTTTCATCTAAGTATAGCAATGCCTGGGGCAGTTCCAAGTAGACAAACTGGCCACAGAATCTGTTATAGTTGTTTCTTGTGAACACCTGTGCCCAGTCTATTATTTCATTTACCAGAGAAAATGCCCACGGCGGAGTATTATTCGCAATTTATTATTGCATTGATTATTTACCTCGCTTGATTTGTTCCCATGTATTTAAATAACCAAGGTGTTATTATCATATTTTGCAAGTTTGATTATTCACCGTAACTATAACATGGTTGATAGTATATTATATTATTATACTCTGCAGGTGATTTTCAATATCAATTAAATGTGATTTATTCTAATGGATGTTAGTTATATAATATATGCATAGATAGGTGTATGTTCTAACGCACTTACCATTACGAGATTCTGTGTTTTAACGGATATTGCGAGATGACATTATTAGCTCCTCTGCAGGAAGTTTCATATAATGTTTATTCAAAACATGAGGCTTTCAAACGGTTATTGTAAGCCACTGTTTAGTCGCTGTATCCAATAATTTTCTGTAGTATCTTTGAATATGACCTGAAGATTAAAAGGCAAGATAAAAATTACCTGCAAATGCGTACTTATGTGCATGGGTGTGAAGGCATCAACAGCCACATAGGTATTCAAGTAGAGCTGTAATCGGGTAAAGTCGTACGCACATTAACCTTATTATTTATTATTATAGTGCGATTTTTTAGAAACTGCTGGTTCCACATCACCACATTACAGTGGCCTGCTCAAAGATATGAATCCCATCGAGCATAATATGGGATGAATTAGGAAGCAGGGTATGTTCTCGCGAAAGGCCTCCAGTGACTACAAGGAAAGGCTGATGCATTGACAGAAGACTGGGATTATACCACAGCAGAGGATAACAAATTTAATATCCAGTGTATGTAGTTATTTTTAGCAGAGTTGCTAAATGTGGCAATACCCGACTTTATATATTTTTGTTCATTATATTATAGTGTGGTCGGAGAACATGGCCTTTTGGATACAAGATTCTACAACGTCCCAGACCCCAAAATTTTCCGACCCATTGAGCAATAATGACGTCACCAAATTGACGATCAAAAAACAGGTCCTATTCTTAAACCCAGTTACTTAAACTACCATATTTTTTCTAAAACCTAATTTGAAATGTATTTTATAATAGCGACCATCATATCTGATGAAATTTTGTGGTAACATTCAGTGGTGGTGCAACTCAGTGGTGGTGCTAAAAATGTATTTAAATGATATAAACTTGGTCTGGCGATGGAAATTTCACAAAAGTTAATAGTGTGCTTTGTCGTATCACTGTCAACTTTTATAAAATTGCTGACGCCAATGTAAACGACAAGATAATTCGTCTTTAATTAAGATTCGAAGCACTCGATTTACGACATAATTAAAAGAAATAATGTTCAAATCTTTAATTTGCCATTAGTAAGCTCCAAACCAAAAGGGAAAATAGTCGACCTTCGAAGTGATTCCAGTCTTTTCTATAAGTACGTATATCTATACGTAACTTAACTCAACACCGGGAAACGGATATTGAAAAATGTGTTAATCATGAGAATCAACCTTTTCCACTTAATCAGCGCCATTCTGTAATTTGCATAGAAATGCTCAAGTCGAATAGAAATGGTTACGAATCGGAATGAACAACATCCATCGCGTCCCTCTAGTTCTCAAATCGGTATTCTGTAACTCAAATCGTCATGACCATAAATCGTGATATGAGACCTCTATATGACGCGTCTTTAGCACAGAGAAAACCGCGCATTGGGATGCGATTCTGACCCGGAATAACGAGAATGACAGTAGTTTACTAATTTATTGCTATCAGCCTAACCTAATAAAACTCAATAGTTGTGGAAGTATGTATGATGTGCACTGGAAGCTGTTGTTTTGCAGATATAAATTTTACAACCCAATAAATAGTGCCTCGGGAATTTCGAATGAATTACTTCTATCTATGATAACTCGTCTTTGTAAAGTAAATAGCTGCCTAAGATAAATTAATTCCTTAATGGCTTATAGTAATGACAGTTATAGTTTTATAACATTATATTTACCTTTGTAATTCTTCAATTTCTTCTCCAAGAAACACACCGATATGAAGTTGTAGGTCCATGGAATCGTTAATATTTTAAGGGCTGCGATGGTACACAAATAAATATAAAATAACCTGTTTAAATATATAAATTAGGTGTTAGTAGTGTCAAACAAATCCGGTAATATCGATGCTGCACATGCGCTACGCCGAATTCCAATATCGGAATGGATGGAGTCGGAATCGATTCCTTACTTCTCGATAATAAAGGTTAAAAGTAGTTACCGGTTTATTCTCTATTCGTTTACACTCACTTCTACTCGATTTAAAGTTACACAATAGGGCTGAAGGTATAAGATTAAGAAATACTAGAAACAAGGCTGATATTGTACATTGTTTGGAAACCTTAGAAAGAGACGTCACCAAACACGGTAATAGTCTATTTACGTACTCCCAGAAACGTAAAAACGTTTTACGTTTTTAATACTGAACGAGTATATTAGTAGAGTAAATGAAAAAATCAATTGCTAAATTTCTTGGCAAAAACAGCTTACATGCGGACATTTCAAATGAAAAACGATAGTTTCTACGCTTCAAGAAAAAATAGTATCATCATCAGTAGAGCTAGATGTATCAGACGTTTCACCCACATGGCACGAAGTAGCAGACGGCCGCCTTCTCTTTCATACCAAGTATGAAGCTGATGATGGCAAGAGTTGCGTCAGCATTCGTACCGTGAATTCAGATATTGTCATTGCAGTGTCTGCTTTTTCAAAAATTAAAAATGGTCAACAACTTTGAATGTATTTTGGAACTGGGAAACACCAAAGATTACTTAATAATTGGCGTCCATGAACTATGTTGTCAAGTAACACTGGAGATCTGCAGGTATTTATCAATAATTCATTGCGTGACGGGCTGTGATACATTTTGTTGAATAGGCAAGAAGGGATCTTGGAAGGTGTGGATGGCAGATTTCGCTTATTAATTCCACTTTTAAATAACTGTTAGCAGGGAGTCTTCCAGGTAGGATACAGAGCAATCATATTTTTACAAAATCCACACAGGGTGGAGCAAAAACATGTGCCAATGAGAAATGCCCGAAGACGTATTTTCTGAAGAAATTAATGCTAAAAAGAAAGGAATACGTAAAAATAAAGACCGAAAGGTTATTTCTGACAGTGAATCAAAGCTGGAAAATAAAAAATATGCCAGTTGGAGTGCTTATAAGCAAATGGACCAAAAAGTCAGCAGATTGGCAGGATTATACGTCATAAATAAAAAAATATCGGAGCAAGGACTGATTAGAATAATAGCAGGTCACGGTAGTAATTCCTTAAAGCCTTATCTACAATTAGATCAACAACATCTTGAGAATATAATAAATCAGATGGAAACCGGCACAAAAAGCACTTCATGATCCAATAATGATGTCGGAATGTCAAGCACTTCGACAACCAGTAATATTGACATTTCCAGTGCAAATGAAAATAACGTAGTACTGTAAATTTTATTGTACTAATATGTATATAAATTAATAAATTGTTTTATCCATTACAATTTACTGCCAAAGTAATCTTATGAAACACAATTCGTACTTCAAAACCTGCACATTTAAAAATCGTATCGGTTTGACAGAATAATCTTTCCGCTTTGCGGGCGGAATATTTGTCATACCGACACTTTATAATTATGCAACAAATTATCGATATATAACCGATTATTTTGAAGTATGTAGAAGTACTTACTTATAGTATTACTACTAATCACTCATTTTCGTGATTCTGTTGTGTATTCAAATCTATTTTTGACGTTGACGTTGGTTGACGTTCTCCATTGTTTCCCATTACACAGTGGTTGAACTTAACAAAAAATCTGGTGTGCCACTTTTTTGGAATTGTGCAGAAAGTGTTACTGGATCTGCCAAGTTATAAAATGGCTTAAGGTATAATCAGGTATAAAATCAGGCAATCAGTCGGAAATTTAAGAAGTCGGCTTTAATTAAGAGAAAAACAAAACATAAACGCAAGATAAAGGGAAATATATACATTATAATATTATAATTATATTGAAAAATTCGTGATCCGAAAAGTAATTTTTTTGTTTTTTCAATTTTAAGCGGTTTCATGCATCATATACCATCAACATATATAGGTATAGACCATTTTAAAGTGGCCATTTGAACGGCTAAAACGAGCCCGGGTAGAATATAAAAATGGTCTACATATGTTGATGGTTTATTTTTCATAAAAAAAATTTTTTATTGCACAATTTACGTTTATCTAGTCTTTAATTTTTGTCTTTTCTCTTAATTATAACCATCCTAACTAAATTTTTCAAATAGCACTTGCCTGTTAGTAATTTTATTTTTTTAAAAAGGTATCGGCACCAGCCTATATTTAAAACGGGGCTAACAAATAAATGCAAGACGACTTAATGTATTTGAATCACTGCTATTCATATCAAGTACAGATTAAAGCTGTTAAAACAACATTAAACCACATTAAAGCTTAAACGATTTTTTTTCTATCGGGAATAAATAAATAATGATCTTAATGTCAATCTGCTAATACCCATAATACCGTTAGGTTATCTAAAAACAAAATATTTTCCAACACGTCATTAAAATTATTAAAAATACACTGTTATCAATATGTCATTATATTGTTGTAGGTATTGATGTATGAACTACGAGGAATTGTAATCGGTTCAAGTTGTCTAAAATGTACAAGCTGTTATGAAAAATACATCCGTGATTGAAACAATGTGAAATGATGATTGTGTAACTGACTGATATAAATTTGCTAGTTAATTATTAGGGTAAGCGCAAGAAATCGTCTAACCCCATAAAGGAAAGAAGATTTAATTTTATTTGTTTTGGCAAGTTGTTAAACTGTTAAAACTTTAAATATTAAATATTTTTTAACAATCTTTCACTGTCAGATTTTAAATGTTTTTTATGGTATCCAACTGTCGGGTGTGAAAAATTAATACCATATTACTAGAGACCCTTCAATGAGAGTCTGGCCAAGGCAGCCATTTTATATCACAATTCGTGACGCCAAATTCAAAAAGTTTAGAAATGATTTTACTGCAACATTCGCACCAATACACGTGGATATGCGGTATAAAATAAAAGGTTTAAAAAATGAGTAGTACTGCTTCTACTAACTTACCAGTAAAATATGTATTTTCATGAATATAATAAGAATGGGACGAAAACTCTACAATAATTATTATCAAACAATTTATTAATCAGAACAGAATACAAGAATAAAAAGATTATTTCACAACACTATACATAGCCATACTTTTACTATCCTGGGCGGTTATTTTCTGTATTTTTTTTACAGTTCACTTTTAATCTAAACATTATAAATCTATTAATTTAGTTTTTAAATTATGACAGTTCAGAATGTGAGGAGCTTCAACCACCATATAAAGCCAATAAAAATTGGTGTGGATTGTTAGTTTTGTCTCTATTTTTTATGTTTTCCTTATATTTTCGAGAAATATATTCTAATTCAACTGTCTTTAGGTGTCCACTAATTTTCCCTACCAATCTTTGTTGATCATTCTCTTCTCCTATTTGGATCACGGGGAAATGCCCTCATCCCAGCCTCCTTCGACACTCAGGTGGAATTGCGACACTCAGGTACACAACATCCCGTCATTTTAAGTTATTAAGTCCTATTACCTCCTAGAAATAACGTTTTGAGTTCATTTTTCTTTAGACACAAAGCCAATAACACAACAATCGACACAATCACAATTTGTATATTCAATATTCTGATTTCTACATATGCACAAATATTTCAAGCTCACCTTTTTCACAATGAAGAATGGTAGATTTACTTTGCACATTTACATGTCACAATTTTGCGAATATAAACAACCTACAAATGTCAAAATCCGATCGACTCACTCAATTGTGAACTAAAATGGCGGCACCAATCAGAAAGTGGCAACGCCTTGGCCAGACTCTCATTAAAGGGTCTCTACATATTACGACCATTTATCGCGCGATATAAATAGTATCGCTTTTGGCGAGTTAAGCTAAGCGTTAGACATCTATCGGCGTTTCTGGTTACTTCATTTTCCGTACTAGGACGTCAGCAGCAAGAAGACTAGAACAAGGAGACTGAGCTCGCGTGTTTCGGGTGGCACAAAATACGTCGCAACATAAACTTAATGGCGGCGGACTCTTACATGCTAACCTGAGAAAGCACATTGGCTGGGAAAGCACGAAGGCCGACTCCTGAGAAAGCATATTGACCAGGAAAGCACGAATGCTGACGGAGACTCCCGAAGCTAGGTAGGGCGACGCTCACAGCGCCGCTAATCCCCAAGAGGATTTCGACGTCATTTGTGTCGTTCTCTAGGTACCTATTTTACGCGAGCTCGGTCTCCTTGATCTAGTCTTCTTGGTTAGCAGTATTGTAGGTTATAAATACGCAAAATTAAAATCACAAAGCTAGTTTAACACAAATGACATGACATTACACAGTAAATGACATTGATTCTGGCACTGCCGTAAGCAATGTTGCTGGTTGCGCCAACGGCGTCGTAATGTATGTAAACGGCCTATACTGTATACCTCGACCCACGTGTACATTCATTTTTCTATATTTTGCCTATCTTTTATATACATTCATAATATGTATTTCATTAAAATTTTTAGGTAACAATTTAATTTCTAGTCGAACCCTATCTCATATCGAACACTATCTCATAAAGACATATGTTTCCAGTTCTATAAGTACTTCTTAATTTCGGTAAAACTGTGGAATAGACGTTCCGCTTAAATTTAAATACCTGTTTAATTAATTTTAGTTAGGGTGAGGATGAGCTCGTTCTCACAAATGTCTCCGGAGGCATGAAAGCTAATTGGATTCAATAAAAATAAAACCAAGTAATTTGGGAGAGAAAGGTCAAATTAATACCTTCTAAAGCTTAGAAGTTGCATCACCCTCAAATTGTGCTGTTGGAAAGTAATGATTGGTAAAAAAAAGTTGGTAAAAATAATATCCTACCACCTATCTATACTTATTCGTAGTGTAGTATATAGTGTATATACTACACTTATTGTAAATTTTGTGAAGTAATAATTAATTCATTTACTGCGTCTATCATAAAGCCCACTGCTCATGGAATTCTAGTCGTTACAGTCCTTTTTCTTACCGACGGAACCCACTGAAATTAGTTTGCTTATGTATCTACTTTTGTACTCTTTACGCATAATTAATTAAATTATTAGGTAACCATACAAGCTTTCTCTTGTTCATTGGTTGTAGATCAGGAGACTTTTTATTTCAAGTTTCTGCCTGTTCTTGCTATAATTTGGTCACAGTGTACATGAAAAATAAACAATTTGATCTAAACTTCATTTGAATAGTTTATTTCATTCCATCTCAATTCTTTTCGGGACAAAATGACATGCTTCCTCATGACATTTCATGGCTCTCTGAAACAATTTGACAAAATAATCCGATTTTTACAGAAACTTGCTTCTATTTCCGAAACCTTACTTCTTAGGTATAGGAATATTATGGTAGACCATTTAAAACGAATTTTTGATTGTCTTTCAAGTTATTTCATAATATACAGTGTTCCACTAAAATTACAGTTTCTACCATTTTTGTATCTAGCGGTAAAGTCGCGATTCTTAAGCCACCCTGTATAACCCACAATAACTTTTCTATACAGAACAATGCACAGGACCTTGGGTAAACTACTCCCAACATTTCAGGTTTCTACGAATCCAGATAACGCGGTAATAAATATTTAATTAGGGCTGTTTTGAAAAAAAATATGGAAAATAATTAATAACTTGAAAACCGTTAGGGATGGGTATAGGAATGTATTGGGCAAAAATAATCAGAAAGTAATTACGAATCCAAAAAACTAAGGTACCATCGACCGTGAGACACTCTGTATATCTTTTGGAGTTTATTAATTTTAGTTCTATTCTTTTTTTAATACCAACGATATGCATACTTACATATTTGTATCTATTAATAAATACTATTACTATTATTATCAATTATTTTTGGTTTGGCTTCTGGTCCATACCTATATACGAGCCCAGGCTCATAATAGTTTGGCCAGCTAACATTTACAAGTATAAGCTGTAACAAATTATAAAATATGCAGAAATTTCTGTAAAATTGCTTTAAGTATGTGTATTAAAATGTGAACTTTCAACTTACAAAAACTAAAAATTTTACAAAACATATTGTAACGTAAATAAATTCCGTTCCGTTATATAGCAAACATTTTGAATAATAGTACCTTATTTCAGATATTTAAAATACACCGCGAGTTACCTACATATCATGTTCTACGATAGTAAAACCACGTGATGACACCGTTGGCTTCGGGTAGGGAAATCCGCATAAATGAACCACGCGTCGCGCGTCGCCAACAGAAGCCTCTTAGCCGACTCTCTTTGACCGTTTGATTTTTGGTGATTCGCATAGTTGATAATGTAGCTGTTAATTTTTCGGTATTGTTCGTGAAATTTCGGTATTTGTGTGTGTGGGTGTGTATGTATGTTCTATGGCTAAACCCTGGTAATTAGAATATAGATTTCCGTACGGAAATTACGATGTACACGACTTATTTTCTGCTGTGTTTCGACCTTGTAATTGGCTTTTTTGCTGCATTTGATTTCATGGTCTCAACACCGGCAAGGGTGATTTGGGTTGGCTGTAGAAGTATATGCCTACGAGTATATATTTATATTGTTTTTGGTATATTATTGGCGCATTATTTTTTTATTAAATTAAATAAATAATCAATTTAATATTGTATCGTACCTTATCGTTCGATATTATACTACCTTGTACTTTCTAAAAGCAAAGCTTACTATAATATCCATTAATAGCATATTTTCATATTTTAAGTAGAAATTACTACTACGGCTTAGGCCATATTTTCTTTATATTTCACATATCGGAAAAGAGCAGCATTACCTTACTTTTTCTATATGTTTTATAGTGCAGTCTTAATTTGCATACCACATTCCTTTCTTTATTATTAATTTTTTAATCAATTATCAATATTTTTAATATCATAGTATTATCTATATAGTGCATATATATCTTTTGATATTTCACTTTAATCTCTAGTTAAGATGTTTTATTGAATAAATAATTTCTTAATCAACTTAAGTACTTAAATAATAAACTAACTATTCGCCATTTGGCCGAATATTTTTCTATTTAGTTGTATTTAATATCTAATTAAAGCTCATTTTTTTGAACTATTAATTTAATTATTTTTATTAACTTCACTTTAGTGTAAATTTTACTCTTGATATCTCGCGCAAGCGGAAATTTATACATATTTTTTTTCCAAATTTATTGATACTGGTAATTTTTTCTTCTATACTTCGATTGCCGAGACTAAATTCCTCTGGTGACTATGCTGAGCATTGCCTGTATTCCTGAACGTCAGACTGGAAGATATCTCCTCCTGTTGCTGGTACATTCCCTCAATTGTGGTACACATCGCCCTTAGAGGGTACGTTCCAGTTCCGCTGGACCTACGAGCCGTGGCCGCATCCCAGGATCCTAGGAAATCCACATTTCACGAGGGGATCTCCAGAGTCTGCTAGGAAAGGAATTACCAGGTCTTATGTAATATTTCAATTTTCAATTTTACCAAGGTTTACACTATTCACTTGATTTTAAATGTTAAATTTTTCGGCTTGACTTGGTGTCAAGAGTAATTATTTTTTATTGTTTTAATTTAGTCCATGTCTTAGTTGGTTGACTTACGGAAAGTTTTAATGAATTACTTGCCTCGATATAGCAAAAAAATCACGCATCATTTAATGAAGGTTTTCAGCGCTGCAGAAGCAATATAGGTAAAACCATAAGGTACCAAGCCTATCTAGTATACTTGGGCCATAATAAATATCAAACACCATAATACGTGTAAGAGCAGCCTAACAACGAAGCCGGCAATGCCATCACGTCCGCCTTTATCGCCTGAATAAATAAGATAATCAGGATTAATGTTCAATTTACTTCATTGTATATTACTAGAAAAACCGTTAATATCGCTTCTTGTACAGTCGTTTATTAGCTTATATATAAGAAGTCATAAAAATATGTACCTATATATTGGAATAGTGTTATAGGTTAAAGCATAATAACTTTGAAAATGTACAGACTTCGTAGCCGATAGCCCTTTTAAGCTACGTTCCTAAGAGGACTAAGTGGCATTTTTTTAAAGGTCCGTGCACTATATGACTGGCAGATCCTTAAATTTACTGTCATTAAAGTAATAAAACAAGTTGTTCACTGGAAGTTTTTAAATCTTTTGAGGATAAATACATTTTTTGCTTCCTTTATATGGCCAGGTAAGCGATTAAATACATTAACCTGAAAAAATTATTAATTTTTAAAACATTAACATTATTGAACTCCGGTAATTCCGGTAATTCATTAGTGAACTACGGTAATAATCCAAGTACAGTGCAACTTATTCTATTAACACATGTTAATCCGAACACACGCATTATGAATAGTCCGAGCGACCTCTCGGTAATCCGAACGTTGACAGGAGAAAACCCGTTGTCATTCAAATTGCAATATGTATCACCACGACACGAATTTTAGCCATTGCGTCATCACTGGTAATCATATTGCATATCGTGGGACGACGTTGGGGTTTCGGTTTTGCGGCAATTACCGATGATTTAACTGAGGCTGATAAAATTCAAGAAATCTATGGAAATTTAGATTCTGAGAATAATTCTGACAATGGTATCCCCGAAATTCCGGGTTTAGTGAAAGGTGGAGATGTAGTATCTGCTTTCAATATGTACTTGTATATCTTGAGCAACACAAAATTATGTTCCTGAACATCGAATCATCTTTCTGCAGAAACTTTAAAAATAATAAACAGACAAAAATTACAAATTTTTTCACCGTTTTAGATAAAAATTAATATGTACATTGTACATACCTATACATATATGGATATGTACTTTTGTACTATGTATACATATTACGTATTCGTTTATTTTTGTTACCATTTGAATTACGTTATGTAGTTACCGTATTATATTGCAATATAATACGGTAAAATATAATACAATATAATACGTCGCAAAAATTACTTTAAAAACTTTACAATTGCCTTACAATTGCTCGTATATGCGTATTGCTTATGTGCTCTGCTGAGTTAAGTCAGCAGGTAGATAGGCTAACAAGGTTTCTAGAAATCCAAAGTACAATAAATGCCCATTAAGGTAAATTAACAGAGAAGAATGCAAAAAATTAAAGGAAATAAATAAAAATATTAAAGGAATTTTTATCTTTCTCCATGTCAACAAAAGCATGACACGTTGACATTGTGAATAACACGTGTATATGTTACATATACTAGGCATGCGTTTCATATAACAACTCCCTTCTTATAAAAAAAGTTGTTGCTATACATCGACTTTTAAATAATATAAAATTCGTTACATAATAGGAAAAACATAACATTGAATACAATTCAGATAAAGAAAATTTAAATTATATCCTAATATTAAAATGGATTCAAAATAAGTTCTTCTTAAAAATGACAGAGATGCACTGATAGACTTTCAGCTGTCCATTTCGATGTACTCTTCGTCGATTTCATCTTCGTGGTGTGTTTGTGGTCTTCTCCTTGGAAGTAGCCTCGTGAGGACACTAATACATATAAAATAATAATAATGCTTAGGTAAGTAAACCACAAATAGTGTTTTTCGATGAATGGTTGGTTGGTTGGTTCGATCCAAATTTAACATTTGGATCCAATGGAGGTTCATATATGATTTAAAAGACGATATGAGATATGATATGAGATTTTACTTCTGTTTGAAAAACGTTGAAATTATGGATAGCAGGATTAACCATGTTTAGGTTTTGAGATAGGGTCTTGTCATTGTTGTCGAATGCTAATTTGATGAATGTTATGTTTTTATGTACCAAGTGTCTATTTGTCGTGAGTAATATCAATATTTGTGTTTTCGTGATAGTATACTCCTACGGTGTTATTAATTGGGATTATCGTGGATTGTGAAGCTGCTGCTCCGATCAGCAGAGGAAACCTGAAAATAAATTAATTTTCGTAGTAAGGTTTCATTCTATCGAAATTTCCTTTGTTTTGTTTTTAATTTCAAGATGAGTTAATTGCAGAATTTTGAAAGATTTGATTTATCTCAAAGGGACCATTAAATTTGTTTTGTAATTCGTCTTTAATTTGTGATTCTTTTACGTAAACTTTGTCTCCTACTTGATATACGTAACGATTTTCGGGGACATGTTTATAGAAGCGTATTTTAACTTTTTCTTTGGTGTGAGTTCGAGATCGGACGTATTATACACGTATTTCGTAATTAGGTATTTTTCGTTGTACAATGTCTTAGAGGATAGTCTGCTGGATGTGTATCTGAAAATTAACCATACGTTTTATTTACTGAATTGCTGTAACATATTAAAGCGTAAGGAATGGTATTAAAAGGATGTTCGTCTGGATTGCGGATAATATTTTAAAATTTAATTTGGAACAATCTTTGAAATGATTAATTTTTTATTCTAGAAAGAGCATCGGCGCTCTTATTGATTTTACCGGGGTTTAAGACTATTTCGTAGTAGTACTCCTCTAGTTTTAAGCGCCAACGAGCAAGTCTGCTGCCTGAACCTTTGATTGAGAATAATCACGTCAAAGGTCGGTTGCCGGTAACTAATTTAAACTTTGTGCCAAAAATACACGGTCTGAAGTGTTTTACTGACCAAACAATAGCCAACAGTTCACATTCTATTGTACGGTATTTAGACTCGGCACTACAAAGAGTTCGTACGTCGGAATATAGAACTGTTGAAAAGAATCGCTTTGATTTCTTTTCACGTTGCACAAAAATACAATGAATACATGAAGCTTCTCATGGGCTTGTATGTACTTCTGAGTGAGAGATTGGGATCTGCCACCACGGTGAGGGAATCCTCCTTGTTCTGGAAGTTTGGCTCGTCTAGTTAGCCACCACGAAGATGTTCTCCTTGTTCTATAGAGATGCACTATCAGTTAGGCACCTTGTTCCGGTTCCGGAGGTTTCACAAATCCTCCGAGTGCGCCAATTTTGTTATAGTACTCTTCGTAAAAATAACTTTTTAAAAACTTTCATTTGATGTGAAAAAATACAAATGTGAGTTTAATTTAGAACTTTACTGCTTGAATACAGAGGCTACACTGGCGAGTAACTTACAATTGCTCGTATTTATGTGCTCAGCAGAGATGAGTCAGCAGGCAAATAGGGTAACAATGTTTATAGAAATCCAAAGCACAATATGTGTTAATTAAGCTAAATTAACAGATAATAATGCAAAAACCAGTGTAATACGATATTAAAGGAATTGTTATCTTTCGCTGACAGCAAATAAATGACTTGTGAATAACAAGTGTATATGTTACTTCCATTACTTCCATATACTAGGCATGAGTTTCAATAACATACATACATACATACATACATATATATATATATATATATATATATATATATATATATATATATATATATATATATATATATATATATATATATATATATATATATATATATATATATATATATATATATATATATATATATATATATATATATATATATATATATATATATATATATATATATATATATATATATATATATATATATATATATATATATATATATATATATATATATATATATATATATATATATATATATATATATATATATATATATATATATATATATATATATATATATATATATATATATATATTATATGTACATCACATTTTTATATTGTATATTTGTTAATCCGAGCAGTCTGGCAGCGCGGTGTTCGGATTAAAGAGGTTGCAGTGTACAAGAGATAGATACAAATTAATATATATCGCTTAATATACAAATTGTAGGTACGTACTTTTTTTTAATTTGTAATAAATAATTTGGTTAATTTTTTTTCATTATCCAAATCGCACTTTTATATCTTCAATAGTTTTTGAGACCAATATGACAGAAAGACGTGATGCATTGATCTACTGATTATAAGGAAATCGTATAAATAATCAAATTTCGAAGTTTATTCTCACTGCACGAGTAGGATTTATTAATTGCCCCTACTTGATCCAGGCTTGAGTCAATTTTGTATCCCGAGACAAATTAATTATTTTATTAATTAGCTTTGTTTGTGCAACTGTGCGTAACAGATCTTCTTGGGTAGGGATTATTTTCTCACACTATCTTGTCGCAATGTTTATTAAATACTTAAAGATAAACGTAACAAAATAAGGCACGCGCAGAGAGCATGATTTCATTTAGCAGAAAAGCAAGACTAACGAGTAGCGGAGCATCATTATATTATGTTACAAATTGCACATAAAATAAAGGGGACAAACAAATTAATGTTTTAGACTGCTGTCTACAATAATGGTACAGTGTAGGATCTACAATCTACAACATTATAATTTATCTACAATAAATTAATGTTGAGTGCGACTGAAAATATGGGGAGTTTTTGTAACGTGTTGATTGTATTAAATTTCTTTTTCTACTCCCATACTTTAATACGATTATTAGTCATTCCCTACCTATACTTTAATGAGATCCATTAAGATACAAATTTTCCATTAAGATACAAATAGAAAACAGACATACAACAATGTTCTGTCAATATCAACTATTGCCTTGAACATCATCTGACAGATCTAAAATATATAAATTTTAACAAGTCATACTTACGTACGCTTGGTAGTAGTAGCATAGTAAACAACTTGGCAAATTTTCACACTTTGTGATTCTTGCAATTAAAATAAGTGAAAATGTGTGACAGTGAAATTGAAAATTTAACCCCTCCAGAAATTGTGGAAGCGGCCGCAAAAGCCGCAAACAATTTATTAGCAGGGAAATCAAAAAAAAACGTACGAAATATTTTACTCACAGTTCATGGATAGGACAAAAATAAAAATACAGGCTTTTCAGACAACGTCTTACTTGCATATCTTGACGGACACATTATTCCATTTTGAAATCTACGGTGTCTATTAAACATAAAGTGGAGATATACAAATTTCACAAATTGCACGCCTAAGTACATGAAAAACTATATTTTTTGTTTTTAGGTGGTACGAATCTTTGGTAGGTTATGGGAGCTTGTAGAAGTAATGAGCTGCACAAGTTAAAAGTTAAAATTAAGAGATGTAAATAATTTTGAATGAACTCTTTTAGTCACAATTAAATATACTAAAACAAAAACAATCCGAAAATTCACAGTTACAAGGAGGTATTATGAAGGGGGCAATTTAAATGATCATTATTTTAAATACAATGAGAAATGGCTTTGAGCATTATAATAAATGTTTTGTCAATTAATAATCAAATCAAGTATTTAAATTACCAATGAATTATTTTAACAATTTAATCAACAAGCAAGGGGTTCATATTAAGTGAACCGTGGAAGTAAAAAGTGTTAATGACCGTATCTAAGTAGAGTGGCCGAGTATCTATGGTATGCAGATGTCTAGGTAAAGGTGACCATGTGACTAAGTACCGGTGACCAGGTACTGGTTGGGTCACAGGTGATGTTACAAGGAGGAGTGAACTTACAGTCGACGAAAGAAACCTTAATTGGTGTAAAACGGCTTCGGAAAGTGACCTAGCAACATGTTCCTCAATCAACACTAAGATTTAACGTAACGCAGGGTCTCAATTTTCAAATTGTTTAATCCGACAAGTCGACTGTGTGTTGTCACCAACATACGGCAGTGATTTTCTTAAAAATCCCCTGTTTAATAAGGAAACGCTTTCCTAAATTTGAAAATACCTATAACGTAGCGTCACCTCACGACGATCGACAAGAAAAGAAAGAGCAAAATATCCTCGCCGATCATGGCGAAGACGATAGCCCCTTAAACAGGCCACCTGCCAGAAATCTGTGTAGCTAGACTAGCGCGCCCACAGAATATGGACACAGTGGCACTACCGTATGCGTTGAGAACGGTCAATAATGTTCTATAAAATATATGAAAATACCACATCACAATATACGTAGTATACATGTCCTGAGATCTAATAATGAATCTAGTAGTCGCTTTTCATAACATCCCATTCGAGCTTGCAAACACTTACAATTTACTCATTCAGAAAATTCACCTACATTATCCTCTGAATACCCAAGTTGTCAATTAACAAAAGCGAATTTTCCCAATTTTTGATGAATTTTTATAATCTGAGAACACATATTAAAAATCTCGTAAAATATACAGGGTGGAAAATAAAACATGATTTTTTTAAATGGAACACCCCGTATATTTTTAGACCAAAATAATGTCCTTAATTTTCTGAATCCGAGATAATTCTGTGTAATTGTTATATAATCACTCCACCTGTTCGTGAGATATTACTAAAAACTTATCACATTACGGGTGTCAATTATAAAATAAGAACATCAAGATACCTCTGGAAACAATGCATATTTGCATTGTTTATTTGTTGACAGATGTCATCCAGTTTTTTGTGAGATAGTAGTTCACTCTCTTAGATATTAGCGTAAAAAATACGTAGTGTTCGTAAAGAAGCAAGTTATTTTGAAAATGGTATATTCATTGGAAGAGCGAAAAGAGTTACTTGAAATTTATATTCAGTGCAACAAGAATAAGTCTCTTGCTCGGAGGGAGTATGTTAGGTTATTTCGAGAAAGGCTACCTCCTTCCAAAAATAGTTTTAAAAACATTTATGTAAAGTTTAGGAATACCGAATCTCTGAGAGACAAGAAAAGGGAAAGGCGAAGAACAAAAACAGGAGAAGACACAGAACTCAACGCGTTATTATATTTTGCTGAAAATCCATCCAAATCATCCTATGCCGCAGCAATAGAATTGGATATATCACAAAGAAGTGTGATACAAATATTACATCGCCATAATTTTAAACCATATAGTATTTTGCCCGTTCAATATTTAGACGACAACAACCTTCAAGACAGGTTAACCTTCTGCAGAGACATACTTGATAGAATAGAGGAAGATGATGAGTTTCTAAGTCATGTCTTTTGGACCGACGAAAGCAGTTTTTCTACTGCGGGAATTTTTAAGAGAAAAAATGCACATTACTGGACAGCGGAAAATCCACATATTGTAAAAAAAATAAAAAAACAAGGATACCAAACTGTAAACGTGTGGTGTGGCATCCACAAGGATGCTATTGTAGGTCCTGTATTTAGAAATGGGCCCTTAAATGCACAACGTTATGTGGATATTCTTCAACGTCCAGTTGAAAATTATTTAGATAATATTAATTTAGTGGACAACAGATCTGTTATTTGGCAGCAGGATGGAGCACCACCACACTCTGCAAGGAACGTCACCGAATACCTAAACAGAAAATATCCTATTTGGATAGGAAGGCACGGTGTTATACATTGGCCCGCTAAAAGTCCGGACTTAACAGCTATGGATTTTTTTTTCTGGGGTACGATGAAACAAGATATATACGAAACTGGGGTTTTTAATAATATCAATGAGTTAAAAGAATGCATACGTGTAAAAATTGAGGAATTAAACCAAAATGGTGATATATTTCAAAGGGTGAGAAGCAATTTTATAAAGCGATGCCAAATGTGTATTCAGAATCACCACCATTCTGAATACACATTTACGTTACGTGGAAAATATTTAATTACGTTACGTGTAAATAAATAAAATTGTGTTACTCTATTGTGTTACTGTATTAATATTGACTTTTATTTGTTTTTATTAGGCTTATGTTGTTTATTGTTATTACTCGTTACTGTTATTGTCACCTATATATTATTTATTTATTATCTCAATAAATAGCATTGTTTCCAGAGGTATCTTGATATGTTTTTTGTTTTATAATTGACACCCGTAATGTGATAAGTTTTTAGTAATATCTCACGAACAGGTGGAGTGATTATATAACAATTACACAGAATTATCTCGGATTCAGAAAATTAAGGACATTATTTTGGTCTAAAAATATACGGGGTGTTCCATTTAAAAAAATCATGTTTCATTTTCCACCCTGTATATCTTACGAGATTTTTAATATCCGTGCTCAGATTATAAAAATTCATCAAAAACCGCGTCCACTCCTTTTTTGAATGAGTTAAATCGGCAAAGGATAAGTGAGATAAGGGGGGTGTCAATCTTAAGAGACTTACCCTGTACAGTACAACCTCGATAATCCGGACAGTTAGTTTTTAAATATTTCGGACACCTGAAGTATCCAAATGAAGGGGGTATATATTTTTTATACATGTATCTGTAATAAAATACATATGGCGTACAGGTTATTATTTTTTGTGATTTTTTAAATGAAACCAAGACGGATAAACCCAATTAGAGAGTGTCCGAATTACCGAAGTAACTTTCTACAGTACTCTTCGCTGTGTGGGGTATTCAATATAAAAAACAAAGTATGGAGCAATTATTGGATGTTTTTTTTCTGTCCGTCATCTTAGACTCCCTCCATTTAATGTTCATTACATATAAATACACGTTCTGAAAACGTCGAACTACTAGGTATATGCTCGTATGCATATTCGTATTTATATGCATATTCGTATGCGTATTATGCTCGCATGCATAATAATATGATCAAAAAAAATATAAATTTATATAAATTTGGTATATAGCTCTTGTGTTTTTAGAAATCTGATTCAGCTGACAACTTCCTTAAATAAATAATGCATCAGAATTAATACTTAAACCAAATCGTATGTTATTTAAATTCCTAATTTCAATTGTATCAGGAACTCCGATATTACGAACCTGCAAAATTACTCAGGTTTAGTTTACTTCTTACGAGGACATTTAGCTGCCACACGAGGACAAAGCATCAATACAAGAACAATTATCATGAAAAGAGGACGGGTGGCAACCCTGGTACCAATACCTACCACTGATACCATGTATACCTACTCCGAGACCTTCTCTATATTAAAACAATAACGGGTCTCGATCAGGAACTATAATTAGAATTATAGGGTAACTGAAACTGCTATAAAGCTTGAAACAAATTAACGGATAAATTACCAAAACACTTTTATCTGCTACCTAAGCCCATGATTTATTAATCTCCTAATATTTGCTTTAATTTAATTATCTGGTGAATATCTCCGAGAGCTGCAAATATTTACGTATCCAGTGTCTGAACGTTTAGCGTTCGTATGTATCGGTACATTTATTTAGGGACGTATGTATTAAAAAATGCGGTTATTTTTCACTCAAGTGGCTTATATTTATCTAGACGCCTACTTCCAATATATGAAAATATGTATAAATTAAATATATTCTGATGCGGCTGAGAACTGGTTTTAACTCGTCTTAACACTAAATTAATATTCTTTATAACATTCATCTATTTATTATTTTACCTATATTATGCCAAAAGATTTGATTATTATCCATTGTTATTGATCCGGAAATTGAACTGTTCTGCTTTCTTAATTATGGAACGTAATAATTTATTAAGATCCGCTTTTGTATTTTTATACAACTTTAGTTTTTACTAATATAATTGGCAAATTATATATTATTATATGAATTTTCATTAGGTAGGTATACCACCTACTCTTGCTAGTCTTGGTCCAAGAACTATATATATGGTTCTTGCTCTTGGTCAGGTAAGGAAAAATAACAAAATCGACACCTTAGGAACTTCAGTTAATCAGGCACTCACCTATTATTATTTAACCTATCACTACCACGCAATGGATAGACAGAGTAGCGCATATATATATTATATATATATATATATATATATATATATATATATATATATATATATATATATATATATATATATATATATATATATATATATATATATATATATATATATATATATATATATATATATATATATATAATATATATATATATATATATATATATATATATATATATATATATATATATATATATATATATATATAATATATATATAATATATATATATATATATATATATATATATATATATATATATATATATATATATATATATATATATATATATATATATATATATATATATATATATATATATATATTATATATATATATATATATATATATATATATATATATATATATATATATATATATTATATATATATATATATATATATATATATATATATATATATATATATATATATATATATATATATATATATATATATTGCTGCAAAAAATTTAGAGAACGATACAAAAGAACAAAATCTCGCTAAAGCACAGCCATATTATTAGGTAGCAGGTACATTAAAAATATGTAAATACTTAAAACTAAAGAACACTAATAATATTGTAGCTACGATCTAAAAAATAAACTAGTAATTTGTCATATGTCTCAGTACATACAGATCTACAAAATCAGGCACTCAAATACATGTACTTTATTTTCACAAACTTGTAATAAATTCTGTTAATCTTTAGAACAAGGGTAGGTTCTGGGAGGATTTCCAAAATTTGTTCGTGTTGAATATAACCGAAATCCTCGGTTATAGTTTAAACAAAGTAGTTTTCGCCATTGCAAACATGTAAGAATGTTACTTTTATATCCCCATCTTCTTCCTTTGATGTACACACAGGCACATATCAATATTTGATGATTTTCAACGAAAGCACAGAAACCCAGACATGTGTACCAGCATGAATGACATTTGAAGTTGGTTTTGAAGTACTGGGTTCATTACGTGCACCTTCATCGCTGTACACGTCGTCTATATTTAATTTTTGTTTCCCTTCTTTACATTGGATTGTTATCGATAATGATTTTCTTATCATTAAGGAGAGAGGCAGATCGTCTTCAGAATTAGAAGTTGAAGGCAGGGAAATAGATTCAGCAATGTTTTTGTATTCAATGGTGCCTAATTCATAGTGGGAACAATACTGTGCATAATAGCAGCAGGAAAGACAGATTCCATACTTTTTTTATACCCCTGGAGTTATGTATAACCACTTGATGTGCTTTCGATGTACCCTTGATGAAAAAACATCTTCTTATTTCTATATTGGGTGGCTAGGCTGTCACTCAAAAAACTAATTTTTGTTACACATCTATCCTTCAAATATTCATCTAATACAGAGCATAAATGAGCCCAAATGGCGGCAGACCCATGGTTTAGTGACTCAGAGAGAGTAAAATAACTTTTGGGGACTGTCTCATGGAATATCTTATTATAATATACTACTTACAGTGTGCACCGAAATTTGTTTTCTGGACTCACCCAAATGGGAAGATTGTACATATTTTCCTGCATAATTTACACTAAAATCACAGTGAATCAGGATTTCAGTTTCTTTAAGATTTAGTTTTAAAGAGGTCATAGAAGAATGCTGATGAAACACTCTAGCTTGGTGTGCCATCCAGAAGTGTAGCTTTTGGTCGAAAATTAAAAATTTTCTAATATTTTGTTCTTGTTTATGAAGTTTTAATATTTTGACTTGGTATTGTTGTTTTACAATTTTGGTAGTGCTTTTATAGGCTCTAGTTCTTTTATCAAAGAATTTTGATTTCAATGAAATCCACTGATAATACGAATAAAATCATCTCTCAAAATCATTGATTTGCGCCTATGAAAAAATGCGAATATGACAGTTACGAAGCAAACATCCCTCATTTTTTCTATTACAGCACATGTCATTTGTAACGCCATTTGGGGTTTTGCCCAACAGTACCTTATACGAATTAGTACCTTAGGCTCTTAACTATTAGTTCCATATTGGCACGCTGCACACATTTGCATGTATCTCGATCTGCCACTTTCATCATCTTTACCCAAAACGGTAGATATTTACAAAAAAAGATATATAACTTACTTTGTAAGCAGGGTTTTCCTTTAAAAAACGGTCAAAAAGTAACGTTCAAAAGGTAACGTTTTTGTTTTTGAACTTTATCTTTAGTGACATTCTTTTTCCCCAGGGCTCTGATCCCTTGGAGCCATGTCATCAACACATTTTTTTTATTTTTGTCTTAGATATTTCTCACGCTCCTTTTGTCTCTTTTAACCGGATCGTCTTTTGTTTTTCTTCTCTCTCCCGATCCCTTTTTTCATGTTTTAATTTTTTGTTTGTTTCATTCACGTGTTTAATTTTCATTTCCGTGTTATAATATCGGCACGGAAAAGTATCTTTCATTGAAAATGGGAATGAAATTTTTATGTATTTAATTTTTGGAAGCTCAATAAATAGAGAGCGGAAATAATTGAAATTTGGTGGGATGGTAGACAGAGTACACCTGAGTTTCCGACCTCGGGGGGCTCGCTTTTCGGGAAATAGCGCCGTTGTTGTAAGTGCTATCGAAAATAAGTTCAAATAAGATATGTAGAGAACGATGGTCCTAGTAATCTTTCGCTTGCGACCGATAGTTGCCGTTCTACGGCGCGCCAAAGATGGGGATTGATTTGCAATTTCCTGCGAAATCAGTTTCAATTTTCATCGCCGACTACGACGAAGATCGACTTCAAATAATTCTCCACAACTTTCCTAATTTAATTTTAAAATACGAATAAAAGAGCAGTGTCAACATGTTCAATTTATGATTAGTGAAATAGAGGTCTCGGGTGTTACCTACCTCTAGTTAACACCTTTTATTAACTTTACTGAGCGGGTGATAAAAACACATTTTTAATAAATAATTAATCAATAATTTATTGTTTATATTTTATCAAATATATATCTAATAATAATAATAATAATATTTTATTAACCAAGAAGAGATACAAAATTGTACCGGGTAAGTCTCTTAAGATTGACACCCCCCTTACCTCACTTATCCTTTGCGGATTTAACTCATTCAAAAAAGGAGTAGACACAGTTTTTGATGAATTTTTATAATCTGAGAACAGATATTAAAAATCTCGTAAAATATACAGGGTGGAAAATAAAACATGATTTTTTTAAATGGAACACCCCGTATATTTTAGACCAAAATAATGTCCTTAATTTTCTGAATCCAAAAATGTGTAATTGTTATATAATCCCTCCACCTGTTCGTGAGATATTAATAAAAACTTATCACATTACGGGTGTCAATTATGAAATAAGAACTTCAAGATACCTCTGGAAACAATGCATATTTGCATTGTTTATTTGTTAACAGATGTCATCCAGTTTTTTGTGAGATAGTAGTTCACTCTCTTAGATATTAGAGTAAAAAATACGTAGTGTTCGTAAAGAAGCAAGTTATTTTGAAAATGGTATATTCATTGGAAGAGCGAAAAGAGTTACTTGAAATTTATATTCAGTGCAACAAGAATAAGTCTCTTGCTCGGAGGGAGTATGTTAGGTTATTTCGAGAAAGGCTACCTCCTTCCAAAAATAGTTTTAAAAACATTTATGCAAAGTTTAGGAATACCTAATCTCTGAGAGACAGGAAAAGGGAAAGGCGAAGAACAAAAACAGGAGAAGACACAGAACTCAACGCGTTATTATATTTTGCTGAAAATCCATCCAAATCATCCTATGCCGCAGCAATAGAATTGGATATATCACAAAGAAGTGTGATAAAAATATTACATCGCCATAATTTTAAACCATATAGTATTTTGCCCGTTCAATATTTAGACGATAACAACCGTCAAGACAGGTTAACCTTCCGCAGAGACATACTTGATAGAATAGAGGTAGATGATGAGTTTCTAAGTCATGTCTTTTGGACTGACGAAAGCAGTTTTTCTACTGCGGGAATTTTTAACAGAAAAAATGCACATTACTGGGCAGCGTTAAATCCACATATTGTAAAAAAAATAAAAAAACAAGGATACAAAACTGTAAACGTGTGGTGTGGCATACACAAGGATGCTATTGTAGGTCCTGTATTTATAAATGGGCCCTTAAATGTACAACGTTATGTGGATATTCTTCAACCATCCAGTTGAAAATTATTTAGATAATATTAATTTAGTGGACAACAGATCTGTTATTTGGCAGCAGGATGGAGCACCACCACACTCTGCAAGGAACGTCACCGAATATCTAAACAGAAAGACCCTATTTGGATAGGAAGGCACGGTGTTATACATTGGCCCGCTAAAAGTCCGGACTTAACACCTATGAATATTTTTCTCTGGGGTACGATAAAACAAGATATATACGAAACTGGGGTTTTTAATAATATGAATGAGTTAAAAGAATGCATACGTGTAAAAATTGAGGAATTAAACCAAAATGGTGATATATTTCAAAGGGTGAGAAGCAATTTTATAAAGCGATGCCAAATGTGTATTCAGAATGGAGGTGATTACGTGGAAAATATTTAATTACGTTACGTGTAAATAAATAAAATTGTGTTACTCTATTGTGTTACTGTATTAATATTGACTTTTATTTGTTTTTATTAGGCTTATGTTGTTTATTGTTATTACTCGTTACTGTTATTGTCACCTATATATTATTTATTTATTATCTCAACAAATGGCATTGTTTCCAGAGGTATCTTGATATGTTTTTTGTTTTATAATTGACACCCGTAATGTGATAAGTTTTTAGTAATATCTCACGAACAGGTGGAGTGATTATATAACAATTAGATATTTTTTATTCAAAAAATTAAGGACATTATTTTGGTATAAAAATATACGGGGTGTTCCATTTAAAAAAATCATGTTTTATTTTCCACCTTGTATATCTTACGAGATTATTAATATCCGTACTCAGATTATAAAAATTCATCAAAAACCGCGTCCACTCCTTTTTTGAATGAGTTAAATCGGCAAAGGATAAGTGAGATAAGGGGGGTGTCAATCTTAAGAGACTTACCCTGTACATATGGCAGCAAGTCAAATATACAAAATAAAATAAAAAATTAAATAACAAACAAACTGGTAACATGGTAGGGCTACCAAACTATGACAAACAATTTATAACTATGCATACATGCATACCTACATGTATACATGCACCAGTCAGTGTCAAACAGCAAGACAATGAAATCAAATAGTAACAAGAGCCACAGTTAGCATCATTTACCACTTATAAAATCATCTACACTATAAAAACCGAATAAAAACCCCTAACTGATAGATACTTATTCTTTTGTGTTATTTTTAATGTTCCTGTAATCAAATATACATCGTATTTCTTTAGGAAGAGCATTATACAAAATTATGCAGTTATAATATGGTGATTTTTTAAAAGCACTAGTATGGTGAGAAGAAATACTCATCTCAGCTCAGCTCACCATGTCTAGTCTCATAGTTCAGGTTGTTCTTTGTAAAAATTAAGCATCTTAAGATGTAAATGGATGGGTTAAATATATCCCTACAGCTCTCATTCACTTTTAAGTTGAAAATTAATATAATAATTTTCTTTTACATGGAAACTCTTTCCCGTTCACTACCTATACCCCAAGCGAGAACTTTGAACGCTATATGACTACGCTATGTATAGTCTGTAATCGAAACAGTCTAAAATCATATACCTAGCTAGGTATATGCACTCTAACATATTATCTTATCAAAGAGTTGCTTTTTAACTTAATGTTTTTTGACAGAATAAATTCGAACCATAGGTTCTCTCTGCACGCAACTAATATCGGTTATAAAATTAAATCTACGTTATAGTTTATATCGTAATTCACAATGCAGGATCCTTCGACAAATTGAAGAGTGCCATGTAAGGGTTGTCGAACTTATTGGTGTTACAAACTGCATACGCAATATGAGGCACGACTCATACAGCACATATATATTCGTGGAATGCTATTATGTCTTTACACACTTGGCAGCCATTCGCAGCGATCGTATTTTGAGTGATTACTGATTTTGGGGTTATGTATGATCACAAATCACTATCGGTAAAACAGACGGCTCGACAGGCGGTATCCGATACGAAGTTTTTTGGTTAACATTTGACACCACAGATAGCGCTTCTGGCATTGTGGTCGTCACGTTTCCAATCTTATCCTGATGAATCCTGATAATATACGTGAACGTCATTGTATATTATTTTTTTATTTCTTCGCAAGGTGCGTATCGCGTATGTTCTATTCCGAATATCCTGTATAGGTATCCTTTATTTTATGTTCACAATGCACACGTACTTAACAAGAGACATATAGCTAATAAAAATAAAGCAAAATAAATTACCAAAAGAGAACATATCAAAAAAACGTTAAAATAAACTGATAAAATCCAGTAAAAAATAGTCATATGAAATGTCACTAAAGTGGTAAAAAAACCAGTAAAAAACAGGGATTCATTTTTTAACAAAATTTTACCTGCTCTATTAAAATCGCAATATCTCTCAAAATCAAAAATACTTATACCTAGTCGGTCCTATAGTGCGTTCGCAAGAAGTAGACAGTAAATCCATAAAAAAACAGCGGCAGCGTTCTTACATAAGTTCTTACGGTTGCGGAAATACTGAAGGAGATTATACTGACAACATATAGGGGAGACTTGGTTGAGATGGCATACTTTTTTTTTGACGACATTTTTTCTGGCAAAACTGATTACTACAAAAGAAAAAAAATTATATGTTGTAATAGTTACTACATATTTTGTTTGTATAATAGCAATAATTGAAAATGTGCGCCACAAGACCAGAAAATTATTTTTTTTTAATTCTATTAGGTATGCCATCTCGCTTATATAACTTAAGGTGAGATGGCATACTATGCCATCTCACCCATAATGTGATAAGTAGGTACCTATAATATGCAGACACTTTTGTTTTACGTGTGTATTAAGAAAATATAAAAGTGATATGAACAAAACTTATTTAAACTTATAATTAACATTGTTTTAGTGGCACAATTCGCAAACAAAAACTTTTTGCTTCCTATTGACTCCGGCACAATCAGTGTGGCACCATTTCGAACACACCTGACACTTTATCCAAATATCTTGAGATTTAGATAAAGAATATAGTTCAGTGCAGTACAGACAGCTTACATCGTCATCGTCATCGCTGTTCTGATAAGGATCGGCCTCGATGCCGTCATCATCATCCGCATCCTCATCCAGATACATCTTCTTTTTGGGAGACACAGAAGATTTTCGTGTTGGTTGAATTTTTTTTGGTTGACATGATGAACTAGGAACGTCAGATTTTGCAAAACTTCTTTTGATTGGTGCAGCTGCTTTGCGGTTGATTGTGGCTTGCTTTTGGCTAATTTTGGCTTTTGCTTCTTGTAATGCAGGCGATGAATTTATTATTCCCACTATACCTTTTTTCCCGCTACGTCGATTAACTTTAACTGTTATTTTAGGAAGTGGTGTTAAGTCTTCCACTGTTACATTCAACGAAGGTGCGTCAGATTGTGCACCCTCCACGTTTAGCTCACGAACATCTGCTTCGAATGGAGGATCAATCACTGTTTCGGTTAGAGTATTCACCTCAGCTTCAATCGGATAATCGAATTGAGATTCATTTGGGGCATTAATCTGAGATTCAGATGAAATGTCAATATCAGCATCAGCAGCGTGATCAGCCTGAACATCATGAACATCATGTGGGAGATCTGTGACATCAGATGGTGCAAACATCCATTCTTCAAACACATTATCATTGAAGGGGTGAATACCTGTTTTTTTAAACCCATTTACTGCATTGGAAATGGTTGCAGTTTTAAAATAGGCCTCCTTAAATAATCCGGCTACTTGAAAATGAGTTACAGTTCTTCCAGGATTTTGGTGTAGCCATTTTCGTACTTCTTGATCATAATATGTGTTTAGTGGTCCATAAAAGCTGACGTCTAGTGGCTGCACTCTGTGGGTGCAGTGTGGTGGGAAGCAAAATAAAATAACTCCATTGCTTTTTGCATAGTCCAAAACTTCAACGTTTTTGTGACTACTATGCCCGTCTACTAAAAGGAGTACTTTATTTTCTTGACTACATTTAACATGTTTTACAAAATGTTTCATCCATTTAAGGCATACGTCTCCCGTCATCCAACCAGATTCTTGAGGAAACGCAATCGCATCAGGAGGGGCATTGTCCATTAGCTCATTTTTCATATTTTTTCGTGGGAATATCACGGTTGGTGGTACAAATACCCCAGCCCAGAAGCATTCATACAACATACAATTGTTAAATGTTGTCCACGTTCAGCACTGGTGAGGGCGCCCACCTGCTTCCTGCCTTTCGTAGCATAAATTTTCTGTGTTCTCCTTTGAACGGTCGACAAACCCGACTCATCCATGTTCCATATTTGATTTGAGGCAAAATTATTATCTTCAAGAACTTTACCTAATGCTGCGAAATATTTTTTTATTTGAGGTTTGTTAAAAGCTCGGGCTCGGGCTGCACTCGTTGCTTCAGGAGACCGCAAACTTATAGAGGGGTTTCGAGAGGTAAAGCCATGTAACCAGGCCCAACCTGCCATTTTTTTTTCTCGTGAGAAGTTATGTTTTATGCCATTTTGTTCCGCGAGTTCAAAGGCTAATTTCTGCACGTCAGTGGTTGTTAATCCAAAAAATCTAATTTCCAACTCACGCATTCTACTAACAATTTGAGCCTCCAATTCGGAATTAAATGTGGGCAACTGTCCGCCCAAGTAACCTTTCGTTGCTCCTTTGTTTTGAGCTGTGCGTCGTCTTAAGGTAGTGGGTGGAACCCGGAAAGTTTTTGCAGCGAGATTCCATCCCATTCGCCTGGTTTGCACTGCAGTTATAGCTTCAGCCATTGAGGCCTCACTCCAACTTTGCCGTTGACTCTTCCTTACGTACTTAACCATTTCTATGAAATAAAATAAAATTGCAGGATTTGTTTACCAACTAAGTAGTTGGGCGAGACGGCATACATGTCATCTCGACCTCACCACACATATGCCGTCTCGCCCAAAACGTTATTCCCACAAATACGATCAACTTTTCTAGCTACGCGTGAATATAACCTAACACTTTTGACATGAATCAATGTCAAATTGCATGCGACTTGCATATATGGGTTCAAATCTAACTAACATACAAGTATCTTTGAAAAATACTTACCGCTGTACCTGTATACGAAAAGTTTTCACTTCCGATAATTCACATAACTTTAAACCCTTCCACGATTAAGCATGCAGACGGTTTCACACTTACACAGACGGTATTTGATTAAGATGCCCACAGATGGCACTGTAATACGCGAGGAGATTTTGGCTGTGTTCAGAAATATCCATAGTATGCCATCTCGGTTGAATATGCCATCTCAACCAAGTCTCCCCTAGGCCTCAAAATATTTACTCCCAATAATACATTTATTAAAATCGACCCTGTAATACCTAAAAAGCCCATCATCAGAAGAATCTACATAATTTCTACTGTAGGTAGGTATAACAAAACTTTGTAAATGAAGTGTTGTTATTTTCGTGTTGATTAATGAATATCTACTTTATATATGTATATGTCCTATAGGTATACGTCTACAATTGGCTCATCACTAATATTATTTCAGATACATTTTCCTTCGCATTCTTCGGATGCGCCATTACATAATTATGTCAAGTAGATAGGTACCTATCTATTTAGGTACACGTACTACGTATATGTATGTGTCCAAGGTAGAAAAGCGTAATTACAATAAATTACCTATATCATACCTACCTAATTATATTGTAGCTATGATGCTCCAACACTATAATACTACTGGTCCTACCTGAATAGTGAATACCTAAATTGCTAAGTATAGTTTGTAACAGACATATATGAATGAAAAAATGGCGCATCGTCAAAGGGAAACCCGATGTCTTTGATGAGCGGCGCGAGCCGACTTTGATCTCGTCAAAGCGTAGCCGCATCCCTTGACGATGCGGCATTTTTTCATTCTTATATATGTCTGTTACAGACAATATAGCACCTATAGCACCTACCTAGGTGTATTTTAGTACATTTGGTATTTGGTATAGTGCTTTCGTTTGATATGCAAACTAATGGATTGCGGTGCTCAGTGGTGCGCGCAATTATCCTAATATAGGAAATAAAATAAAAAACAAAAATCTTATCATTCTCATAGAACAGAACATCTGCCCACAACTGGATGGCGGAAAGGGCATATTAAAGACTGGCTGGAAAAAAGAACATTGAACACGATGATTCACTACCTACTTAAAGCTGAATTGTTGACACTGGCAAGGCAAATTTTCCAGCTTTCAAGAAGTATGTACTGGATGAAATGGCCAAAGCAAGAGGAATGGAGGTAATTCGATTGCCTCCATATCACTGCGAACTGAACCCAATTGAGCTTATTTGGGCGCAAATAAAAGGGAAAGTTGCTAGAGAAAATACAACATTTAAGTTAGCTGATTAAAAAAACTTCTCAATGGTGCAATCAAAGAAGTAAATGCGGCCAACTGGATAAAATGTATAGATCATATGAAGAAGGTGGAATTAATAATGTAGGATCTCGATATTATGATGGATACTTCCGTTAAATCAGTCATAATAAATGTAAATGAAGACAGTAGTGAAAGTGACTTATTTTCAGATACTTAGTGAATAGTGATATGAATTTCTGATGTGTTTGGTGAAGAGTGCTACTAATAAGAGACAGTGAAAAATACCAATGTGAGTGTAACTATATGTGCAAATCTCGGTGCAAATAATAACATATCCCGGAAATTGGTGTTAATTTTTTTTAAATTTTACTAACAGTCTTACCTATACTAATAATAAGTAACCTAACCACGTTCTATCCTGGCAAGGGACGCTCTTACCTCCCCGTGGGCCTTGCTGGGCAATAACAATTTAATTTCTTTCATTTATTTTAAACTGTTATTGGCTAAATTGAGCACTAAGTTGTACACGCAGCATGCAAAATGTTTTCAATATATTTTAAATACATTAAAAACTAAATAATTTTTTGGCTTAAAGTTTTGCACATATATGAATATGATATAATAAGACGTATTTTGAAGTCACTTCACCTTGGTTGCGCATGATGATACGCCACTTAGCAGTAAAGCCAGTAAATCGCCGGCTTGTTCATGCAGATGTCTTCTAAGTGAGCGAGAAGGTAAATGGGATTTATATGAGCTGAAGAGGGATAGCAACCGACAGATAAGCCGCGGACTGGACCCTAGTTCAATTCACAAGAACTTGTGGCGGTATACAATTTTACATAAATATCGTTTTCTATTGCATAGGGATGTGATTTACCGCTTCTGTAGTAATTGGTACGGGATTTATTTGTAAAATGCCGTAAATTTTTTTGCCATAGTTTATATATCAAACGAAAACACTATAGGCATACCTACATTAGGTAGGTACCCAGCACTAGGATAACTACGGCGTTCTCCGTTATCTAGTTATCTTTTTTTTTAATCTTTGTTTGCACCTAGCCACCTAGGCATACATATCTAGGTATACATAGGTAGTACCTAGTATATAATAGGCAGTACCCAGGTACCTACATTATACCTACGTTTACCAACTTGGTAGCTACTTTTTACAACCTAAAGCCGGGAAAACATTCCTGTAAACGCTATTATTAGCACAGTTTGCATACCTATTTGAAATATAGGTAGTCCGTGGATGAAATTAAAGTTTGATGTTTGAGCGTTTGAGCACATTTTATGTAAATTTATGTAAATCAATACACGTGGGTCTTTAAAAACCCTCAGAAGAATTGGTGAGGTCAATATAATGATAAAAAACCAGAGTTTACTTAATGACCTTGGTGGCAAAAATAAACGTAACTAAGTACCTAGTGTGCAATGTGTAACTGACAAACGAAAAACTTACCATGTGTTAAAAATTGCCAGTGGGTCGCTTTTGAGATCTCGATGCTGTTAGAAAATCCCAGAAATTTGTGAATTATCCTTTGGATTCACGTGATCTTAATTAACACTTACGAATATATGCTATTTTTAGATTATGTTATTTGTGCAAGCGATAAAAAACATTAATGTTTTATTTACCACACTTATTAACTTAACGTATGATACCGCAGAATTATATTTTAAAATGGTCAAATATTTAATTATTTCACACTTTCTACGGTTAACTACACGATTAAAGGCTTTATAATAATTTCACTTTCAAAACTTGCAACGAAGTAGGTACAACTCCGACAAAATCCAAGGAACGGACAATTACTTTAAATTATACTTTTATTATTAAATAAATTCCTCGCGCACTCACTTGCTTTTTATCATATCATAATAAGTAAACATCGCTATTTAAATAACTTGCTTTGAATATAAGTTAAACTTGTTTTAACTTACTCCTCTTGGGTTTAAAAACATGTTACGCACAAACAACGGGTCACTGCTTTTAATCTGTTTTAAAAACTTTTCTGTCGGAAAACCGATCCGTTTTATTTCTTTCAACAAAGTTGATCTTATGAATATCACGCAGCACAACACAGATACTGACTAGCCGCTTGTTATTCAGTTCAACTAGCCTGTTGAATGTTGAATGCCTTTTCTTAAAGATGATAATGACAGATCGTGTCTACATCTTGTTTAACATCCAGAAAACAGTTGACAACGTTAGCCACATCTGTTGCGGCATCTCTCGGGTAATAGGATAAGCTCTCTCCCTAATCGAAAAACCAGAATAGAGAACTATATGGATATTTCTGTTAGGTGGCTATATTCTTTTTGGTATGGACAGATGGACATAAAATTAATAAAATATAATCAAGATTAAGATTAGTTCATATGAAGTCTACGGTATTGCCAATGCGTAAAAGAACAAGCAAATGAAATGATACAGACAATAGATATTTATGATACAAGTATTAAAAATTGCGAATCGAGCGAAGCGAGTCCTGAATGCAATTCATATACTCTTTACACTATACTCTATACATCTTTAAAGTTGGCGGTTACGTCACTAAATTATTCTTAATCTACAACATAATAAAAAATAATAAAACAAGAGAGACAACAAAAAGAAGTCCTTTATATGTGACTGTTGATATATTCCACTGATAGATGTTGTTAGTTGTAAGCCGAGGTTCATAAACTGAATAGGTTACCTTGATTCAGCAATCCTGATTTCTATGACGTCACCTTTGTCCAGATTAATTTTCTTACATTGAGTGCAGTGTTAAAAATTAGCAGGCAAAATTTTTAAGATATAATTACTTTTTCAGACATTTAAGTAGCATTTCTTGATATATTAATGAACAGTGATATCCTAAATTAATAATTTTGAGTTTATTTCGTTTTGTGAAGATAAGTTTTGACTATGTATAGATATTGAAGTTCTAAGGTCCAAAAATTTACATGAAAGCATATTATAGGTAGGTATGTTGGCCAGCTTTTTTAGCCTTCTGACTGATGTTACTTTTACAGATGGCTACTGCACAGATAAATCCTGGTATCTACATTTAACATATAATAATTATGAATAATAGGTACTTACTCAAAATATGTTAATCGTCTTTCTCGTGTACACTTTTAATTTAGTTTTATTTGTTGCCATTACACAATTAAAGAAAAAGATAGGTACCTAAAGGGTAACGCAAACCCAAATATTGTCATATATTTTAAATTAAGGTAGGTACTTACGATGATTATAAAATATCCACCTCACAATTCGTTTAAATGTAAATTTTATATAATTTATTGTATATCTAAATCCAAATCCAAAAATCTTCATAAAACAAGAAAATTATAACCACGGGAATAAACTCGAAACCACCTCAAGACGTTCGACCGATTGACAGCTATGCACAAAGTTAACATCATGTGATCCTCCTGCTCGTATTCCCCGTTACCAAAAATAAGGCAACCTAGGCATTCAGTTTTACGGTTGTAAGCAGCTGTACGAAAAAGAGAGCACGATTTCGTACATCGTAACTCTAGCGAGAATAATTCTTTTGACTATAGCGCCGTACGCCGTACCCGATTATATATAGCCTTTCAAAAAGAAATAGCTTTTCAAAACTGACAGAATTTGGTTATATTTCAGTTGATTTCACTTTTTCTTCACTTTCAGTCCACTTATGGGCACCATTAAGCTGCCATTTTTCCGACGGAAAACCTCCCATTGCTTAAACCACGATCAGTCTCTTGTCTCTAGTCTTCATGATTTTTGAATTCAAATTGTGGGTTATGTATTATGTTTACGTTTCTTATCGGGGAACGAGTTTCAACACACATTTGACTAGTGCAATACTGATTTGATTCGTATGGTTTATATCTATGATGTAACGGCCAATTTTAAGGATGTAAAGAGTAGGTAAGTGCCTTCATGCTTCTCACCAGGGGCATGAAATTTTAAGCAATGTATTTTTTTACAAATGTCTAGGTATTACATTTGTTTTAATTTTGACGCAGCACAATCCCAGAACTTCCCGTTAAGGTTTCGCCCTAAATACTAGCAGAGTACACTTATGGTTCTGACACATGTCACAGCTGTGAATGAAGTCGGACACTGCAATATCGCTAATATACCGAGACGAAGAGGAAATAGGTTTTATCTTTGTCTAACGTTTTGTGACCGATTTCGCCTTCTTAGTCTGAAGCGAGTTTATCCTATATGAGGCATTCGAATAGGATGTGATCTAAAACTTCATTTTTGTTGAGGTTACAGATCGTGCATAGCAAGAGAATGTGTTAGAAAGAAATAATCCTGTCACAGCGCAATATTACTATATGGTAACTTGTCATTCTTGTCAATGACTGACTCCCATTATTTGCCTCGTGTTTTATGCTTAATAATTATCTGTGTTTCTATATGCATTTTTATATTACGTACCTATACGTATAAGTACGAAAAATATCGTATATACTTACCTTACGACTGAAGCACTTTTAATCCCTCAGGTAAATTATGACCATCCCTACGGTCGGGCTATAAACTGTACCTTCGGGATTAAAAGTACTACTTCAGTCCGGCGATATATAATATACTATATTCTTGTGTCGGGAGTATACAACATTGAACATACCTATACAGAATTAGCAATTTAACAATTAGCCATGTGAACATTTATTTATGCAAATTATATGAACAATAATGTGAACATTAATATTTGCAATTCACATTTAGAAATTATTGTAATTTTAGTTATTATAGTAGGTATTCTCAACATTAGCTTATGAGAGCACCATTAAAAAATACGCATTTCAAATTTCATAGGTCTTTATTTAAATACGATTTTAATGAAATATTACACATTCGAGTTTTACATTTTCCATCTATAATCTATCAATTAATAGCAATAAATCTAAAACTATACAATTATTTAAGTACATTTTAAAAACACGAGCCTTTCCACGAAAGTAACAAAATCCCTCATAACCTATAAAATAACATCAATACATATTACAATATACATATATATATATATATATATATATATATATATATATATATATATATATATATATATATATATATATATATATATATATATATATATATATATATATATATATATATATATATATATATATATATATATATATATATATATATATATATATATATATATATATATATATATATATATATATATATAAATATATATATTATAACCCTTATAGTTCTACTGATCTTTAAATATTTGGTGTACTTATTTGGCTTTTAATAATAAAAATAAATGTCACATTAATTAATAGATAATGTCCCAAAATCATATATCAGCTTTGATTTGTTGATGGAACCTAGCTGCTTGTATTGCACCACTCTAGAAAACTTAAATATTCGGTCAACCAGCCCATTCTATGATAGTTTTTACCATCTTACCGAAGTTTACTAATTTATATATATATATATATATATATATATATATATATATATATATATATATATATATATATATATATATATATATATATATATATATATATATATATATATAGATATATATATACATATATATATATATATATATATATATATATATATATATATATATATATATATATATATATATAGATATATATATATATATATATATATATATATATATATATATATATATATATATATATATATATATATATATATATATATATATATATATATATATATATATATATATATATATATATATATATATATATATATATATATATATATATATATATATATATATATATATATATATATATATATATATATATATATATATATATATATATATTATATATATATATATATTATATTATATATATTATATATATATATATATATATATATATATATATATATATATATATATATATATATATATATATATATATATATATATATATATATATATACATATATATATATATATATATATATATATATATATATATATATATATATATATATATATATATATATATATATATATATATATATATATATATATATATATATATATATATATATATATATATATATATATATATATATATATATATATATATATATATATATATATATATATATATATATATATATATATATATATATATATATATATATATATATATATATATATATATATATATATATATATATATATATAGTTTTTACCATCTTACCGAAGTTTACTAATTTTTATATATATATATATATACATATATATATATATATACAAAGCTCAAATATATTATAAATAAGTTACAATTAAAGTTAGTCATATCATATAAGGTAAAGTCATATAAGTTAAAGTCAAGTAGGTATAAGATAATAAGAAATTTTACAAATTATATGGTAACATAATAATTACAGAGAGAAGGTATAAGCATGGTACAAACATTCCTATTAAATAACATACAAGCAAAGCAAAGGTACAAGCATACCTCGAAATAGTGAAATATTGAAATAGTGAAATATTGAAATAAAGTTATTTAAGTTAAATTAAAATTAAGTGCTATCATAATCAATAGATATGTATTAAACTAGTTGATTTAAAAAATAACAACAAAACGTTGGTTTGAGATTATAATTAACAGCCAATCAGAGCCAAGTTCATACATTTAAGTTTATTAAACTAAATAAAGAAAATAAGAAAATTCAGATAATATGGTATACTCCATTGGTTGAAAATTGTTTATATTGAGAAAAAAAAACAAATGTAAGAGGAAGTGAATGTCTTACCAAATTCCTTAGTTACGAGAAACAAATTCTGATTTAGTTGCTATTGTATCATGGAGGTACAAGAACGCACTTTTCAAAACTAAAATGTAAACTATGTAAACTATTTCCATTAAATGGTTCATGAACGGTGATTGACAGGAATTGCCAAGGAGGCTTTACGTAATTTATATCTATTATTTCTAGTGATTTAATATCGATTTTGTGCACTTTTAAATCAAATTGTGATTCAGAAGTGAAATATCTTGTTCACTGGTCAGGTTGATGCGCACAAGTAATTAATATCAAATTAAGCCGTTAAAATACAAAATAAACAACGACACATATCAGCAGTTGGAGGTTGGAAAATTAAACGGAAGCTTCTTTAAGACACCGGCATAGCGGTACTAGCAGAATGACATCAGCAGAGCGCGGTGAATTCAAACATAATCAGTGCTTCATATGAAAGTGAAATAATCTAAAAATATAAAAATTACATGAATATGCATTTAATTTAAGGAATAAGTATGATTGTCTATTTATTAATATGTATTAGCATAAGTTATCTCAGGCCAGATTGGGGACATTATTTTAAGTATCCAAAAGTCGTAAGTATATGACGATATTTGTGATAAATTTTAATAAATTATTATAAATTAACATTTTTTTATATCATAAAATATATGTAAAAGCCATCACCTTAAAGCCAATTTATAAAACTAAATTATTTAGAAAGAATGACATCTCCTGTGTCAATAAGATAAATTTAAAGTCATTAAATAAAAATGTATTGCAACAAATCAATATAAATCAATTATAAGATCCCAAATAACTTATTTTTAACCTCCCATGAGGTAAATATTCTTATGCTCAGATAAAATCATAAGTACCTAATTTAAAATATAAAATCTCATAATATATCATAATATATCATAATGTATCATAATGTATCATAATATATCATTATATATATATATATCATATATATATATATATATATATATATATATATATATATATATATATATATATATATATATATATATATATATATATATATATATATATATATATATATATATATATATATATATATATATATATATATATATATATATATATATATATATATATATATATATATATAAAAGAAAAAACACAGCATATTGCTGTTTTTGTATAATATTATGCTTAGTTAGGTTTAAACAAAACACTATATTAAATTTTCTTCATTGTATGACTTAGTACTGCTTTTATTTAAAAATAAATTTCAGGTAAAACCTACATGACTTCTTTATCCATGAGGAAACTTATCACAGATTGAGTTTGAAATTAGTGGATAAAGGTGTTATGCACAGAAAAAACAAGTTTCACAAAATATTGTTTTTTTTTTAATATTATGAAAAACAAAGCCTAAAATTATAATTGTTTTATGAGGTAGGTATTACTAATTTGATTCAAAAGTAAAATAAAAAAAGTTCTAATACAAAACGCCTTTTGTTAACCAAAACTTTAAAATTGCGACATGGCACCTGTATCCACGTATGTCTTCAATTTGCCGGGTTAGCTTGCTAATTTTTTTACAATATGAAGTGTTTCAGTTAGCAAAAATACATTTGATTCCGGCAAAAAATGTTTTTTTCCGAATTGTATGGCACTGTTAATTCTATTTTGGACTGTGATCAATAGAAAGGCTTTTCAGGATTGCGTAACAAAAATTATAATCTTAAAATATGGAATTTTGTTGCTGTGGGAACACTTATCTAAGGTGGATAAGGTGGATTTTCACCAAATGTATAAAAAAGCTAATATCTCAAACACTATTTTTTACTAAGGTCATATTTTGGTATTCTGGTACGAGCTGCCCTATCTTCAAAAGATGACGTTGAGTTTTGGGTATATACAAAATTAAATCTTTGTTTTTTCTTTACGGTCTGTAGCCGTGAGCGACGGGCATAATCTTACTTTGCCACCCGCATCGCAAAAAGTCATTATTTCCGCCATGATAACTAAAACAAACAGCTTCGATAAATTTGAGCGTAAAAAGTTTTTATCGTCTTTATGTCAAACTTGGCAAAGTTTCAAATACATTTCTGCATTTAGCAGACTCATATTTGATTAGGTACTTAGGAAATATTTTATTATTTTTAAATTATACCGTTTATAGTTTTGTAAAAAAAATATCATTTCAATTTAATTTAATTTCAAATAAACGTATTTCAATTTTGATTTGGAAATTCAATCATATTTGTTTTGTTACATTACACGGATCTTCAGAAAAATATGTAAGCAAGGCGAGGACCAAATTCAGCCAACTTCATAAATCATATTGCTAGGTACTGGGTACTGATAATATACCTACCATGCTCTATCTTTGGATATTTCTTAAAATTTGTAATACTTGTAGTCTACTTTCAGTGCTAAACGTTTGCTTAAGCAGCCCAGATTTACTTAGCTTATTATTGTAGGTATGTGTAATCTGTAATTTGTATGGAGTGTAGACTTAGCACTTAGTAGGCCCCATTGGGCCCCTTGTTCTTGCTCCGTGTGGGAAACGTCTCGCCTAGGTCATCAACCAGTCTAATGTTGCAATGTTGCCTAGGGGAATTTCCCTCGAATTGGCCATGGAAGGCCAACGTTCTCCCATAATGGATTCTCTGTTGGATAATATGGCAGAACATTCACAAAATAAATTAATGCTCCACCGTCTCATCTTCTTGTCACATCCTGTACAGATGGGTGTCACTTTGCGGCATATTAAGAAGTGCTTCCATATCCGGCAGTGTCCAGTTAGAAGTCCTATTGTCCTATTGCGAATCATAGGTTTCCCCTAGACATTGACAATTCCAATATTGATAATTCCTTGCTGTCTCTTCGCTGGGATCTCAGGAGATTTCTAACCAGCCGACAGCTACCTACTTGTTTAATCCCATAGATTCTTAAATTATAGGTATATGAAATGACTTTACAAATTGGTGTCACTTAAAAACATGTACGAATATAAAATAGTACCCACCTAGTTATTACACCACTAAACACACAAGTTAGTAAAAAAAACAACAGTAGGAAACGCAACAATACAAATTCATTTCTCTAAACGCACGTTTCGGAATCTTGAGGTTGTGTTATCTTCAGCAAGGGTGTACAGTCTGCCCATGGCACGACCTCCTCACATTCCGGGAACCTCGTTAACAGTAAATCTTGTTTCCGGGGACTAGCCGGAGCTGAAATTGTATGAATTGTAGGATATGGTGGTAATGACAAACGGTAACACAGAGAAGGTACACTATTGTATGATGGCTTGATACATTTAACATTTTTCTCATCTTTCGTAAGCATGGATAATTGTGACTGTGCTAAAGTCGCAGCGGAATTTGCTAGATTTTCTATACACGGACAGGATGTGCTAGAAGTCTTCCAGGCCTCGCTGCAGCAATCTGTAGAGTTGCCCAGTAAAGAGTTGATAGATTTTTTGCAGAGGCAATTATTGTCTGATGCAGCATCTGAAAGCGTGTCTCCATTTTTGATTTCTAAATTCTCACCACTTGCAAACCTGTAACGACATATTATCGTTAAATTAGTCAATGAATTTACCAAATATAACATAATACTATAAATTAAATGTTATGATTATCATTCCGTTTCCGTTACCATTGAGATTACTGACACTTGAATTCCTGATGTGGTACGGATAACGGCGTCGGTAGCCGGGATTGTAATATTCTAAATTACATCTCAAAAAAATCCTTATATTTATGACCTTAAACGATGTCCAGCCATATTAGATTATATTTCACCAAAACCGAGAAATAAATAACGTAAATCTAAAAATTGGTAGGAATATTCTACTCCTATTTAGTGTGCTGAACAACGTAACAAAAGTCCTAAGCCATCCTATTCGGGCTTCATGATGAAAAAAGGCATCGGCGGGTTTTAAACCGGAAGTAATTATTGTAAAGCTGTAAATTTCCATATATGTTCTTCTTGATGTGCTGAACAACATATCAAAAGCCCCAACCCCAGATGCCGACTTCCTTGAATTCAATGGTATGAAACTAGAGTTAATTAGCTATCTTTTCAACCCTTAACAGTTTCTATATCTCAACTTCCGATGACATAGGAAAACAAAAAGTCGCGGGAAGTAAAAAAAATCAACACCTTTTTTTGCATACGACGTGGACGACTTTAGGTAGAAGATGTCGCAAATGTGACCGAAGAAAATGTTGTAGGGCATAAAATTTACACATCAGCGAAGATAGCTCAACCTAACCTATACCTCTAACAAGTATTGGACGTACTTTCAAATTTGTATGGGGCGTAATTCGAACTTCAAGACTAAAGTCGTCGTGCCTGTTGACGTTCCAGCGGCCGTATCTCCAATTCTATAATATCACAGGGAAAGAAAATTCTATAATAAACAGGGAATATATCAATAGAAACCTTATTTTATGCCCTACAACATTTACTTCGGTCATTTTTGCGATATCATCTACCTTAAGTCGTCCAAGTCGCCTACAAAGAAAGGTGTTGATTTGTTTTACTTCCCGCGTTTTCTCGGTTTCCCGTGCCATCGGAGGTTGAGGAATAGCGACTGTTAAGGGGTTTGAGAGATAAATAATTCATTCTAGTTTCATTTGCTAAAATTCCAAAGGATGTAAACCAAACGGTTCTTACGCTACGCTTGTTCCAGTGTATATGAACGCTTCTCCAGGATTCCAGGAAGCCGACACAGGAGGGTTGGGGACTTTTGATATGTTGTTCAGCACATCAAGTAGAACACCAAGCAAATTTCCAGTTTTACAATAATTACTTCCGGGTTAAAACCTAAAACTCCTGGGCTAATACCCACCTCTGCCTTTTTTCATCATGAAGCCGGCATAGGAGGGTTTCGGACTTTTGGTGTGTTGTTCAGTACACTAAATAGAAGATTTCTACCAATATTCAGATTCACATTATTTTTTTAGACTCAAACCCTAATATGTCTGGGCTAATTAGCTTTCATACACTTTTTTAAGAATATATTTCAAAAGTAAATAAGTAATTGATCTATTTTCTATATTCACATATTTCAGAATTAGAATATTTATCCTCCAATTTCGGGCAGAATTATCCCCTTTTGTACAAAAAAACACTAAGAAACCAGACACCTTTTTCCGTGTATTTTTCGAACGGTCGATAGGCAATAAGGTTTCATTTCCGCTATAATTATTCTTTATTTACTGTTAATGTTAATTTATTTTCCTTAATTATTTTTGTCAAGGAGAACCAAACTTCCAAATCAATCATAAGCATATTTTAAAATACGTCTACCCTGCCTCCGAAATAGTGTGGATTGATTAATACATAATATCACACCACAATCACAATTGAACGGTCTGCCTATTTGCAATGGATCACAGAATTTCTTAGTGTGCAAATTTGTGTACACTCTATAGAAATGGTGGGCAGAACTCATTAGTAACCGGGTCTACCGCTCTCATTGGTGAGTTTCTAAATTAATTTAAATTTCATTGGTCAAAGGTAAAGACGCGGGATTTCCTTGGATATATTGACGCATGCGCTGTTTCATGCATGTCTGTTTTGGCGCTACAGTGGCGTTTCACTGTGTCTTATGTACGGTTGATTCGCGATATAAATTAATTATAATATTGTGTTATATGCGAGTGTTTAGTGTTTTTATGCGATGGAAGCGACGAATGCGAGTAGTAGTGGTTCTAGAACCAATAATTCCAATCGTAAGCGACCGAATTTGACAGGAGGAGAACTGAAAATGATCAAGAATGTCTACGAGGGAATATTCTTAAGATAATAAAAAAGAACCATCACAAGTATACTTAAAAACAATGTCAATAACTTGGATATTTTATTTAATTTTTTTTATTATGCCCCCTCTAAAATGATACGCCTATGGAATTTCGTTCCCTTCGCCCCTCATCTCCCTGAGCCGTCCATATGCTGGTGATGAATCACTCCACACTCGTTCGGAACCAGGGTATAACGAAATATTCAAGAATGCTCCACATTTGCGTGCGCCTGAGTAGATCTTTCCTTATTTGACGAAAAAGGTTCCCCAAAAAATCTTCATTATATCGAATTTGTATCATTGTATATCAAAAATGTTCAAGCCAAGAAGTTACAGGTGTATTTGATGGCGATTCCAATATTGGTAGCATTATTAGATAATATGCTAAAACGTTATTCTATATAGTAGGTAATGAACGTCAGTAATGAATTAAAAGTAATGAACGTCAGTAACACCTCGAAATAATGTGTGATCTACAATTAATTATTCCTTTCGAGGATACAATGTGTGATATATAAAATATAAAATACTTGGCAATTTTATGAAAATGGATTTACAGAGAACAGATTTTACTTTCGATCTATCGTGATTCCCAGTTAACTGATGCATTCAAAACCGAAGGAATGGGGAACATAGCTGCCACTGACGAAGCTGAATGTTTCAACTATCGATTAGTGTCGTATAAAATATCATCAATGCGAAACGGTATTTATCGTGCTAATCGGGTAGGATATGTGGATATTCTGACATTAATTATTGCGCTCTAAAGATAAATATGTTGGGTTGTAAAAGATTCAGCTTTATTATTCTTCGACATATACGAAAAATAATCATCAGGCGGACAAAATGTTCTTCAATCCATAAAACTTTTGCATCATTTCAAACAAATTATACTAATGAGTCTAGGATGGCACCATCGGGAAAGGGAATGTTCTTAGATTATGGATTTTCGTGGAAGACAAAAAAAATAGGTTTAGACATTTTAATGCGGATTTGGTCTCCCAAGTTGTTTGAATTGGATTTGCGATAGTAACAACGGGACAAACCGCGAATTATTTTATGCTAGCTTTGGAGGTGGAATTCGAAAATCCATTTCGTACAATGTCAAAAAGATTTATCTGGTCTATTTAGACGTACACTTGAGAGACTTGGATTAGTTATTTGTATACACAGGCTGCGAAATTCCTTTTCTCGTACCGAGACAAAAATTATTGCCGAGTCCACCCCTGCGACTGAGGCGAAATAATCTCGAGGTCGCTAAAAAATTTCGCGGCTGTGGTGTACGTACCATTTTTTGTACAAACGTATGTATGGCTGTAATTTTTTGTAACTGATAAAACTATAGTTATAATTTAGGTATATATGACACCATGTTTTATAAGCGTCAGATCTCAGCGGTTCTATGGAAATGATATAAAACACTAACGGTTCGCTCATTAACAAATCGTGAAAATATCGCTAAGGGTTACGGACGAGAAATTAAATGCTACTTCGCGTCCGATTGCACAAAAAAATCATTTGTTCAACTAGTACAAAATTTCAATATGAGAATACGTCTTTGTTATTGATACACTTTAATCGTGTGATATATGAGGGCGATTCTCACTTATAATCTCCCTAGTGCTTGAATTATAACCGGATATTTTTCGGAATCATGAACATTATGAAGATTATGAAGATTTTGAAGAGTCGTAGACGAGGCACAATTTTCTTAAAATATTCGTGACTGAGGAAAAAATCCTGTTATTAATTCAAGCACCAGGGAGATTTGGCAAGATAATTTCGCACCTGAATTAAATGAAAAAGAAATAAAAACTAGGTTGGATTATGTCGCAGATTTTGTACTACAGTACCAAAGTTGGGTTCAAATGTCGTCCTGTCAGTTGACGAAAAATACTTTATTTGTGTAGTGTCGTGTTATCAATAATTTTTTTAACTGAGATCAAAACTAAATATATGAAATCAATTTATTGCGTTTTATAGGGAAAAATCATACAATTTAAAAAATGTCAATAGAATTTCAAATACCTAAATTTTTTTAAATTTATTTTGGTTTTTTATTTATTCTAATCTCTCAAAAAAAATTCACATCACATTCTGCTGACTCTTAGGGGAAAAGGATAATTTTCCTAATTTTTTTGGGTTGTCATGGTAATCAAACAAATATCAAACATTTGATTTGATTAAAAATTACAGGTGTGGAATTTTCTTTGACATAATATTCTTTATAATAGTGGAAAATATACGTCCCAACTTAATATTCACGGCTGTAATATGAGCATAAAAGTTCACTTCCCCCACTACACTTAGATGGGTTTCCACAAAACACTGCGAGTTTGGAACAGGGTGAAATATTCTATCAGGCCATTAATTAAGACATGAATCAGGTAGATATTGAAGAAGATAAGGTAGCCACATGATGGCCATCTGTTGGGCTGTGATTTGATAATAATTTTTATATGTAGTATTTCATAGGAAATATACGATTATAAACCTTAGATGAGCGCTAGGGTAGTATAGAACAAAAATAGAAAAATATGTAGGTACGTGAAAGAAAGCAATATATCAACATTGACGTCAATGTGAACTGTTATTTCTCTACAACATCTCCATTCTGATATTCCGTTCTGTCGTTCAGTGAGAAATTGTATCTCACTCAACGGTTCTGTACTACCCTACATAGACACCAACGCAAAATTTGCATTCCTCGATCTACATACATTTTTTCTTCTTATATCTGCTTGTCTATTTTACCGTTCAAAAGATTAATAAATTACTACAGGGCCAATGTTGAAAGACGAGGGTGACTTTTAGTAGAAAAGGGGATGACTCTAAATTGGAGGTAGATACTTTTTGAATTCTCAATTCTTAGCCCTTCAGCAGTAAATATACAAAGTATTAAAAATAGGTAAATTAGGGCTTCTTCTTTTCAAAAGCTAATTTAACTCTACTAGAGTGACTGCAAACCAAGTGTTAATAATCTATAATAATCGAGATAAAAAGTAAAATTAAAAAGTAACTAAGTTGTGTCTGACGATGTCTTTCTCAGTACTAATGTTAAATATAATAGTTTTCAGATTACTCGCCTCAACCGTTTTGGACTCTCGAACGATGAACACCTTGGTAATGGACTGCGTATAATACTATTTTTGTTCTTCAATGAACTTCTGGTGATTATGTAATGTCCATTGCTATCTAGTTGAGAGGTTTTGATATTTCTTACATCCGCTTCTGCTCTTCGGCGTTCTCTTTCATCGCTTCTAATTATTCGGTATTTAGGGTCTTCGCCCACTAACCAGTAAGTCTTTTGATCCCCTTTACCCTTCATTGTAACCATGCCTCTTTCAATTAAGTGATAACCGCCTATCTTGCTTAGAAGGCCTTTGCAAGTCTGACTGCAGTGGATTTTCAAAGCTAAAATGTAGATACCAAAGTTAATAGAGCAAAAATTCGACCGTGCATTCCAATAAGAACGATATTATTTTAAAATGCAATGAAATAATAATTATTTCACTTTGCATATTATTTTAAAGTACAGTCAGTCGTTAACATTTATGTTTTCAATGACACATCGTTTAAATGTCCGCTTAAACTTTGCGTAAACGATGACTTTGTGCAATAAATCGGGCGTGATCTGACGAGTGCAGCGTTCAATGTTCAATCTTGATCCATCAAGTGTTTGTTATCTATTTGCATAGACCTTAGATTTCAATAGCCCCACAAGAAGTAATCGAAAGTTAAATCACAACTTCTTGGAGGCCAGTGAACAGTTGCGTTCCTGAAATAATCCTTTCATCAAACTTTTCTTGCAATACGTAGATAGTTTCATGAGCAGTGTGACATGTAACACCATCTTGGTAGAACCATCCTCCAAATCAAGTGCATCTAAATTTGGCAACATCTGTTGGCATCTCCTACCTCACTTTGGAAAGAAATGGTCCGATGATACCATTATACCATAAACAACACCATACACCTTTAACGGATACAAAGGCTTCTCGTGAATCTTCTGTGAATTCTTTTCACACCAAAACTGACAAATTTGCTTGTTAACATATCCACTTAACCAAAAATGATCTTCATCTGAAAAGATATTTTTCCGCAAAATTAGGATCTCTTTCATTCTTGGGACAGAACAATCTTATACGGTTGTCGTGTAAATTCAAGTATTTTTCGAAATCCGCCAAGTTGTCGTGTTTTCGCCCTAATTCTTGAGCACGATGAGGCATTGATAATTCTGAATCCTCTGCAATACTTACAGCAATGTTTTCAACAGTTCTGGCATTTCGACGTCTTGCTGGTATTTTTAAATCGTGAAGAGTAAACTTATTTTCAAATTTATCAACGATGCGATGAATGGCTAGCAAAAAAGGGCGATTATTGAGACCAGTGTTCCTCGAAGTGGTCGATAAGTGTTAACAAAAGAACGTCTATTTCCGTAACATTTTTGGATAATAGCTAAACGTTCCTATCAAGCTCATAATACATTGTGTTAGTAGCGTGACAATAATTGACAACTAGTGACAGGTAGAACTTCATTATCGTTCTTATTGGAAAAACCTTTAGCAGCTCATATAATTATTTTTCATTCTCCCCCCTACGAAAGTATACTTTTCTGTTTAAAATAGGCATAGCGAAAGCGAAAGTAAAACATACTAGGTAAAACATGCTACGTTTAAATTGTGTTTTATGTTATAAAATCGAGGTAAGAATGAAAAGTTGAATACATTACACGCTGCAAAAGCCCTTTTAGGTGCTCGGAGATATTCAAATAGCAAGGCAAATACACCTCGCATCTGAAAGTAAACTTGGAATGTAAATAAGTATTATTTTTATGTTCTGTAGTAAATCAGGTTATAGAAGTCGGAGAGTAATACTTTTTTTCTATTTAACATGTTTCTATAAATTAACCCATAATTGTGATCTCATATACACTATACAGCAATAACAAAGCAATTTAAGAGAATATCGGTTGTGACAGAATTAATAAAAATTGTGTAATTTTCACTGCACTTGTATCATACTCTTAGATTATTAACGGCCACTTCCATAATCGACATAAAGCTTCCTTTAATATTAAAAGTCTCCTTTAAGTTCTAAAGCGTGTTCCATAATCGAATTTTAAAGCCACTTTCACTAAAAAGCTTCCTTTTTGCTAAAGTTTCAATTTTATGGCCAGTTCCATAATCGACGTAAAGCTTCCTTTAATATTAAAAGTCTCCTTTAAGTTCTAAAGCGTGTTCCATAATCGAATTTTAAAGACACTTTTACTAAAAAGCTTCCTTTTTGCTAAAGTTTCGATTTTGGCGCTTTTGAGGGGAAAAAGTCGACTTTATTGTAAACTTAAAAACTTAACCTACAAAATTATTTTTTACTGTCACCAAAAACTGTCAGTACTTAGTGGTCGTTAGGGCTAGGTGGGTTTGAAATATAATCTATCGTTTACTGAATTCCAGTTCAAGTTCTTCCTGAGAGAGTGAGGAAGAAGACATAAGGGTAACACCCTTATGTCTTAGAGAGTCTTAGAAGAGAAATAATATATAGGAAACGACTGCAATGTTTTCATCAAAACGACGCGATGACAGAATTTTTCCATCGTTTTCGAAATCAACCCCCCCCCCCCTCCAGCCTTGTCCTCAAATAAAAATCCCTTCTCCGCATTTGTTACTTTATTGGTCACTTTATTTTCGATAACTTTTCTCTGCAAATATATGGCATTCAGTAATTTAATCTCATCCTCTTTCAATAAAGTGGCTTTTTTACGGATTTTGTTCCACGTAACGTTCTCATTATTTATTATATATACCAACACTTTAATAACAGGATAAAAATATACATGAAGAAATTAACCAAAATGTTTACAAACCAACAAAATTTATTTAAATCTCCAACACAAAAAGCAACGTCGAAAATTTTAGGTTATTATTAAATAAAATTGTCAGAATGAGTGACAATGCAGAATGAGTGGCAAAATGAGTGATAATTTTACCTCTCGACTAACTTCACATGTAACTTTCAGGCCCGCAAACACTATAAATATTCACAAATTGACGCTTTTCCTAACGGGAGATGCATTTCACTTTATGGAACAGAACCGACTTTACAGAGAATTAAAAGTCTACTTTTTCTAAAAGTTCACTTTTCGAAAAGGGTGCTTTTGTTCATATTTATGGAACTGGCTGTTAGCCCTTTTAAGAGGAAAAAGTCGACTTTATTGTAAACTTAACCTACAAATTAATTTCTTACTGTCAGCATAAACTGTCAGTACTTAATAGTGATCGTTGGGGCTTGGTGTGTTTGAAATACAATCTATCGTTTACTGAATTCTAGTTCAAGTTCTTCCTCAGAGAGTGAGGAAGAAGACATAACGGTGTTAAAAAGAGAAAAAATATATAGACCACGACTGCAATGTTTTCATCAAAATGATGCGACGACAGAATTTTTCCACCGTTTTTGATATCACCCCCTCCCTCCAGCCTTGTCCTCAAATAAAAATAAAACTTTAATCATACTCTCACATAATTGACAAGAATATCTTCTCCGTATTTGTCACTTTATTGGTCACTTTATTTTCGATAACTTTTCTCTGTCATATATTTGCATTCAGTAATTACCTAAATCTCATCCTCTTTCAAGAAAGTGGCAAACCAACAAAATTTATTTAAATCTCCAACACAAAAAGCAACGTCGAAAATTTTAGGTTATTATTAAATAAAATTGTCAGAATGAGTGACAATGCAGAATGAGTGGCAAAATGAGTGATAATTTTACCTCTCGACTAACTTCACACGTAACTTTCAGGCTCGCAAACACTATGAATATTCACCAATTGAAGATTTGCCTAACGGGAGATGCATTTCACTTTATGGAACAGAATCGACTTTAGAGAGAATTAAAAGTATACTTTTTCTAAAAGTTCACTTTTCGAAAAGGGCGCTTTTGTTCATATTTATGGAACTGGCTGTTAGATGTATACTTACGAATTCCTGTTGATTCCATACGACTGGCTGTGTTAACAGTATCGCCGAATAAGCAATACCTGGGCATCTTTAAACCGACTACACCAGCACATACAGGACCTTAAATATAAATAAACTTCTTAAATATTATTCCTTGGTAAGCAGATTAGTTCCATTAATATATTCAAGAATCTCCAGCACTTAGTTCTCAATGACACTGAAAAAGCAGCAGAGGTATATGGCATAGACATGAAAGAAATAGGAAGGAAAGAACGGCTAGCAAAATAATAATTCAAGACGAAAAGCGGGTGCCAAGGAGAAATAAGAAAAGGATATTGCGGATAGAAATTTAAAAGCAGATTGCAGATAGAAATAATGAGAGAAGAGGATTAAGATATTTGCTGAGTTACAGAGAAACCTACTGAGTTACAGAGAGTTACATAGACGGGGTATGCTGAAAAATAATAACAATTAGCCGCACAAGAGCAAAGTTGTGAAAATAAAAGCGTAAAGAAGCAACGTTAGACACATTTAAGGTACCTTATCATATCATTCGAATATAAGTCTATTAAATGAGACATCAAAACTGTTGAACAGTTATCTAAGTCATCAATTGCTTACCTTCATAAAAGAACAAATTTTAAATAGAGCTCATACGTATAAGATTTTTAGTGAAACCAATTCGGACTCAAGCAAAATTTCCTAAAATTCTACTAATGTGATAAATGTTCATTTACTCAATAGTTCAATAGTTCATTTACTATCATTTTCTAATATCCACCACATTACAATATTCTATTTTGATCATATATATCTATAGTATCGTAATCTTCAAATTTGTGATAAATAAATAAATTGATATACAGGGTGAGTCAGTTTTTTGTAGACAAACTTTAACAGGAGATAGAACGCACGTTTTTAAAAAGAAAAGTGCCTATAAAGATATGGCCGATCTAGCTTCCTAAGGAAGATACAGGGTGTTAAAATTTAATTTTTTTTTACATTAATGTGTAATATTTTCTGAACGGAATGATATATTCACTAAATATTTTACACGTATCTTAACCTGCATAGGATCAACATGTTGTATTGTTCCTGTCGAAAATACTATAGTGGATGTTACTTTTATCGGGTACTTCGACTATTCTGCATAATAGAACTTTTTTTTCGTACGCCACTGACATTATCTGATACATATTTCTAAAATAACGGCCCCTTAGTAACAATTTTAATCTCTTGTAATTTTGTTCTAACTATGACAGTTTTCGAGATGTTGGCCGTTGTTTCTCTGACAGTGTAATGTCGTTATTATAATTTTTTTTTCTCGAATTTTCTTTATGACTTATAAAGGAACGCTTAGATTTTTTCATGTTTGGGGGATAATGCCTATTAATTAAGGCGCATAAAACAAGCGGTAAGAATGTTCAAAAACTTGCACAGTGGCGGGGTGGAAGGGGTGCTCCACCCCTTTCGTAAACAGAACTTCTACGCCAAAGACTATTTAAAAAAAACTGTTATTTTCATTATCTACATACAGTTTAACAAAAATAATGTCCCTTCTTCTGTTTCGAAATTCCTGTGCGTTTCCTAGTTATTTTGATTTTTAGTGTTTGATGTGGTACTAAATTAAGTAATTTATTTATTAGCAATAATAATTATCGGCTAAATATTTAATTCTTTCAACGAAACCTACCTAAATATGGTTTGTTAAGGATTCTAAAAAGCCGAAATCTCTTTATCTCTTTCCAAGTAATTACAATTACAAAAAAAAAACATTAGATGAGCATTGATGTTAATGTTTATGGAGATATAAACATTTTTGAATTTATAGCAATATTTAATTAACAATAATAATTGTGGAATAAATAACAATTGTTAGCAATAATGATTTATAAATAACAATTACAAGAATTAATAACAATAACACTAGTACCTACATACATAAAATTAGATACTTTGTTCAAAATGTAAACCGTTCTTCTCAATACACATTTCACTGCGACGTATCATAGAACGTCTTATCTTCTTAAATTCAAAGGAATGACTTCCCATATATTACCATGGTGTTCTTCTAAAAATTGTAGGAAATTTTCTGAATTTACACATTGTGGCAAGAAATAAGGTCCAAACACGTGGTTGCCATAAATTCCAATCCAGACATTTGTACTAAATTCATGTTGAAAACTTCGTGGTCGAATGGCATGTGGGTTTTCATGTGCCCATACATGCAGATTGTGAAAATTTACTATACCACGACGAGTAAAACAAGATTCATCAGTCCACAGTATATTGGATAAGAAATCCCTATTATTTTGAATGGAGTTAAGAACCCACCTACAATAAGTAAGTCTTCGTTCAGCGTCACCTGGACATAAACCTTGAACAGGTTGAAAATGATATGGGCGTCTGTGATCCCGTTTTAAAACCCGGGAAATTTTACTTTGGGAAATACCAAGAGCAATAGCAGCACGTCGAGTACTTGTCGTTGGGTTCCTATTAAATTCCCGCAATATACGGTCTCTATCTCGTCCACGGTTGTTCTGTCGGCCCCCGGGTACATTTTTCAAACCCTGGTTAACAAATCGACGGTGGATACTCACAAAAACGGAATGATGAGGTTGTCGTCTATTTTGAAATCTTCTTCGATACTCCCTAGCTGCGTATCTTGAATTCCCATTTGCGAACCCATAAATAAAATGAATGTCGGCTTGTTCGCTATTTGTAAATGTAAACGGCATGTTACACTAATTAAAATCTGGCAAATCACATAAAATAACTTTTTATTCTTAAAAATAATAATTAATAACAGTGAAAATATTCAAGATGAAGCAAAATTGTTTGTAGATAAACTTGTAATACGTCAAACTGTCGTTTCAAAATATGACATAATGCTTACTTGTTTTCCAAGGAGTATAATATTTTGTTGCAATTATTACGTACAGTTACAAATACGCTAGTTTTAAATGGAAATTATTTAGCAAACAACAACAAAAATTGAAACAGAAATTGGTACATGCACAAGTTTAATAAAACTTAAAGGAAATTTTTAAGACTTTTGGCAACTGCACAATAATCTATTGTATTGTAAGTACATTTGTAATTTAACAGATTTCAACATGTAAAAGTATTGTATTTGAGTAAGGCTTGATATAACAAATATTTATTTTGACTACATTGGAAAAAGATAAAGAATAAGAGATTTCGGCTTTTTAGAATCCTTAACACACCATATTTAGGTAGGTTTCGTTGAAAGAATTAAATATTTAGCCGATAATTATTATTGCTAATAAATAAATTACTTAATTTAGTACCACATCAATCACTAAAAATCAAAATAACTAGGAACCGCACAGGAATTTCGAAACAGAAGAAGGGACATTATTTTTGTTAAACTGTATGTAGATAATGAAAATAACAGTTTTTTTTAAATAGTCTTTGGCGTAGATGTTCTGTTTACGAAAGGGGTGGAGCACCCCTTCCACCCCGCCACTGTGCAAGTTTTTGAACATTCTTACCGCTTGTTTTATGCGCCTTAATTAATAGGCATTATCCCCCAAACATGAAAAAATCTAAGCGTTCGTTTATAAGTCATAGAGAAAATTCGAGAAAAAAAATATAATAACGACATTACACTGTCAGAGAAACAACGGCCAATATCTCTAAAACTGTCGTAGTTAGAGCAAAATTACAAGAGATCAAAATTGTTACTAAGGGGCCGTTATTTTAGAAATATGTATCAGATAATGTCAGTGGCGTACGAAAAAAAAGTTCCATTATGCAGAATATCCGAAGTACCCGAAAAAAGTAACATCCACTATAGTATTTTTGACAGGAACAATACAACATGTTGATCCTATGCAGGTTAAGATATGTGTAAAATATTTAGTGAATATATCATTCCGTTCAGAAAATATTACACATTAATGTAAAAAAAAATGAAACTTTAACACCTTGTATCTTCCTTAGGAAGTCCTTAGGAGTTTTCTTTTTAAACACGTGCGTTCTATCCCCTGTTAAAGTTTGTCTACAAAAAACTGACTCACCCTGTATATATATATATATATATATATATATATATATATATATATATATATATATATATATATATATATATATATATATATTGTGAAAAGTAATCTTGGGTTTATAGAGAAATAAGCAAATAGACGAATAATTCCGTCAAAAACTGATGTCATAAAATGTCACTGCAAGTGTTGGAGTATTAATATTTTAATATTTTAAATGCAAGTATAAATGATCAATGAAACAAATCGTACATCACTCTGAAGATCCTCAATGAAGGTGAAAGAACTTGTACAACTTCTAAGTGGTTCGTTTCCGTGTGTATGTCCAGATATACAACTGGTAAGTGTGTCTTCCTTATTATTCGTCTATTTGCTTATTTCTCTATGTAATGAAATGCTACAAACCCAAACTACTTTTTACAAAATAAATATGAATAGCAAAGAACTTCAAAGCTAATTCAAAGCTTTTGGTACCTAAACAATTGCTGCATTTTAAGCTTTTAACATTACAATGTTTGGATTTATGGATGTTTTGCTAACGCATAAGAAGTTGCGGGAGAAACTAGTTAATCATAAAATGGCAGCTACGGGTGATGTATTATTAGACTTTAATATTGATTTATAATGCTCTTAAAATAAGATGTTTGTGTACCTAATACTAAGAAGCGCCTCTCTACTACGCAAATAAGGGACATATTTGTCGTTTTCGAATATTTGATTCAATTAACTCACCGGAATGAATTCCTATTCTTAACATAAGTTTCTCTGAAGGTCTGTGTCTAATAGAGAAGTTCTTGACCTCCGACAGTAAGTGTAAGGACATGGTCGCTATTTCTGCAGCATGCAGGTAGTCGTTTCTGATTGGTAGTCCACTCACCTAAAATAACATCAATAAACTACAGTTTCCACTAACTGTTAATCCTAATAAATAATTTTTCCATCGACCGTGTATTTACGAGGTTAATTAATGTATACAAAATTAATTGTTTATTAATGACTCCTATTATTGCATGATTTTCTATTAATAAACGATTTTAGTGAAACATACGCATACATTTAAATTTCCAAATCACGATGTCACGGTTATTATTTGAAATATAGTTTTGTAAAACCTCGAATAAATGGATATCGAGAAAGATATTAAGTTAACCCCGCCAGAAGTGGCAGAAACTGCAAATGTAGCAACTTTAAGTTTACTGCCAGAAAGGAGCAGACATCTATATGAAAAAACTTATTAAATAATTGAATTTGTACTTAGGTTTCTTCAATACAAATTTAAAATAAGATTTTCTCCATTTTATTTAAAGTGCAGTCGACGGAAAAATAACTCGTATATTAAAACGCGATTAATAATCTCGACAATTAACATTTAAGTTAAAATATCTCGGTTATTAATCGTTGTCATTAATACACTAGTTCGTTAAATAGCTACTAAATTTTCATCATTGCTCTTAAATCGTAAAAATTTGGTATGTTGTAAAATATATTGTGAATATAAATTAAGTGTTGAAGAATTATTTACAACTTCTCAAGCAATACTTTCATTCATTGTTAGTATAGGTACCGTACAAATAATAAAAGTAATTAATTATAGCCATTTTAAACTCGCAATTAATTGCGAGTTGAAAACCATGCCTCGTCCACGATCACTATACATTTTTTATCTTGAACGAGTTGAATTTCAATTAATGTGTCTTTGGGAAAAATATACCATAAATTATTTTTTATTATAAAGCCATCTTATTTTTGGTTCTCAGTACAAATATGTGGTTAAAAACTTATAACAAATTTAAACCGGTTTAATTATTTATTGCTGTCATTATCAATACTATGCTATTATGGATACCATTATACAAGTTAGGAAATATAATATTGGACTATTCTTAAACAGTTGAGGAAAAACTAAAAAATGCCAATATAAGATTATAGATACGCTATTATATAACATTTTAGAAATGAAGTATTGCTTGAGAGGTCTCGCATCGCGTGAAGCTTCTCAACAGAAAAGTTGTATTTTGGCATTTATTTAAATAAGGAAATATAATAAAAAAATATCAAAGCATATTTGGGACTATTTAAGAAGCATTTTATATAAGATCATTTATCATTTCATATAAGAATTCTTACCACCATATAAGCATCTCCTATTGTTTCTACCTTGTAGACGTCATAATTTTCTATAATGGAGTCGAAGCAGGTATATAAATCATTTAAAAAATCTACTACCTAGAAAAGAAATTTGTAATATTGTATCTGCTATAATATAAACTTGGGATATTGCAAACTAATTTTTAACAATCGTTATTTGAGTCGGATAATAGTTATTTATTATATTAGTGGGGTAAAGGTATTATTAGCGTACGAATGCGGTGAGTTACAAGACGAGGGCGTTAGCCCGAGTCGATAACAGCATGAATATGTTTAATAGCCTTTAATCACACGAATGTAATACATTTTCTCTACGACTGCCCAGTATTTTAGAAACGAAATTTTGCGTAAATTGAAGGAAAACTTATTACGAAATTCATTTGAGTTAGGTAATGAGTCATTACCTGCACGTGCAATTCATTTGCATTTCGAGCATAGAGCCTGGGAGGAACTCATCACTCACGATAGTCGCGTTAATTAAGTACTACAATTCTAGTACCCTAAATTCTTGGACGCACCACTGTATTGCTGATTGTGTTGTTATAGGCTGTATTGCTTTTTCCCTACGCATGCTGAAATACCGCTGCTTGTTTAAATTACAGCAATTTTGGGTCTCCGTAGTAGCTAGGGCCATTGTAGGTCCCTAAGACCGTATCTTCGTATGTTAAAATCCAATTCCTATTCGTATCGCTTTTAAATGTCCCCTAACCACGCTTGGCCGTATGCAGACTGAATAACCTGTAAATAGGTGTATATAATCTGATAGATATAGAACTAGTAGTAGATGTGTAATTAAACAAAGACCCAGAAGAAACCTGTTGTAACCATTTATCTGTGTATTCTGTTAGATAGGGTGATAAATGGTATATCAGTGAAACACGTGACCCCTGGGATTCCGTCCCTCTCCACTCGCGGCTACTCGAGGCTCCTACAGTACCTACTGCCAGTAGGAGAAAGTGGTATATCTACACTATAACCAGATATTGACGCCCGAGACAAATACTAAGCAACGAACCAATAAGATAAAGAGAGTATCACAGTGAAATTATTAAATTAAAAATGTTTCTAGTATTTCACCCATTATTGCTGCCTTATTTTCCTACATTTCCAGTTGATACCTGTATTTGATACCATTATATTGATTCGCTTATTCAAAATATGTTAAATTCTTTGATATATTGCTATGTATTTTGTAAGAATATACACTCCCCGGCACAAAATTCCGTCACCCTAAAATTTTTCATCTGATTTTCATAAATGTTTTACCAGTCTGTAGATCAGTTCATTGTGTGTCTTTTCTGTCTGCAGTTCAGATCAGTTCATTGTGTGTCTGCAAATCTCAGTCGTTGTTGTCGATGCCGAGGAAGCAATTTTGGACATACTGCTGGCCTTCGTGAATGCAATCCTGCTTCTAACAATCTTCTACGTATCGTTCTTTCACTTACACTTACTCGACGTACCATTTGCAAGTCATTTTTTAGATACACAGCAGTAGCTCTTCGATCTCTTAAAGAACTCATAATGACAAAGTGATCATCAGCTTGAGTGGTCATTCTCCTTCTGCCAGAGCCTTGCCGCCTAATAAAGTTTCCCGTCTGTAGATACCTATTCCAAACATCACAAACTGTAGACCGCGCAATTCCCAGAGTACGGGAGACATAACTCTTATTGCGGCCATCCTCTATTAAGGCAACAATTCTACCTACGTCTGCTGTAGTTACCATGATGACAACACACTAAATTAACTGTACTGTCAAATATTCTGTCACAATAACCGCGTATTTAGCCAACGTCGATGTTTTTTAATTAAAAATGATAAAATTAACAGCGTTTCATTTAAAATTTTGCTGCTCGCAGAAGAAATGAGATAATGGGATGAATCAAAAAACAAAATGTTTACAATACGTCTAAGATGGCAGCAAACAGTTTGTAAACAAAATTATTCGCCTCAATTTTTCCACAGGGTGTTTTGAGTTTACGACAAAAAACAACACTTTGATTTACCCCTGTATAATATTGCCTGGACGAAAAATATGACTTATTACAATAACTAAAAAGACACACAATGAACTGATCTACAGACTGGTAAAAAATTTATGAAAATCAGATGAAAAATAAAAAAGTTATAAAACATCAAAATTGGGCAAAATTTTAGGGTGACGGAATTTTGTGCCGGGGAGTGTATTTGAAAATAACTAATTTTGTAACAGCTGTAGCTGTTCCGTAAGACATCACTTTTATGCAGTTCAGCAATATAAATTAAAAAATTCCTTTACCCAACCCAAGCCATTTTCCAAAAGTAAACAAACTCATAGTTAACAAACTTAAATTATGTTATATTCCTCTTACCTGTAGCGGTGTACTTTCCGCAGACATAGCCGTGAAACCAACAATGTCACTGAAATATATAGTGACGCTATCAAAACTTTCAGCCTCCACTTTGTTCCCCCTTTTCAGCTGCTCAGCAACTGGCTTCGGCAGCATTTCATACAACAAAGCCTCTGAAACACGTTGAACTTATTATGTGTCTTCAAAAGGTAATTATAAATTAATTTACTAACGCAACAAGTTGCTTCACTTTGTCATTTATTTCGGATATATAGGTAGGTATATAATTATTTAATATGATACTGTTCAACATAATTTCACCCTATTCTACAAGAGGCAGGTACAAAGAGACAAGTTTATAGGACCCAAATTAAATAAAGACAGTAGGTGTTATATATACACCTATATAAGTTAAATAAGACAAGAATAATTGGAATAAATATGCGTTTAAAAACAGGTATAAATAGATAATAAACGATAATTACAACAGCCATTAATAATTACAGGGGTATAATATTTGTAAAAGGTAATAAAATTGAATTATATGGACAACAAAAAGGAAACGAAGAAAATGTAATGATATAATTTCAATAGTCACATTTTTGTAGAAAGACATGAGAAAATTATGATATATTCATGTAAATATAGACCAGGCCACACATATTACCTTGACCATTAGGTCAGTCACTGAAGACAAAAAGGTATTAAAAACCCAAAAGTGTCCAAATTTTAACACAAGGTTGGAGATATATTACTAAAACAAATCTCATTTTGCAACCTATTTGATAAGGTCCGGAACATTGAAAAATTTTAAAAACAACAATTATTCGCTATAACTTAACTGAAACTTGCAAAACTTGCGTTAACTAAAAACTGCAAATGTGGTGTAAACTGAAAGACAGGTCAAATGATTCATTGTAAATAATATCCCAAGAGCTTCCTTTTCTAACTGAAAGCATGCTAATTTTGGAAATTAAGTAAATTTCGTCATAACTTTTCGAAAACACTCGGAGTAGTTTCCACAAACACCAAAACACTTTCACTTCGAAAAAAACACTCAAAAAAAAAATTGATTACTAATGTACCAAAAAATGTTCCTCGGAAGGTCGTTGACATTGTGGAAAATCACTCGTCACACTCTTTTGATAAAGAAGAACTTGACCTTCTAAACAAGGGTTTAAACTTTGCTATAGCCCCCTCTGATAAGATTTTGGATGATGTCGTGGCAGGGATTGAAAGTTCAATTCAATCCAAGCCTGATTCATCCAAGGGTCTCGTCAGAGTGGCTTGTAGGAACCAAATTACTAAAAATATAATGACTAACGTAGGCAATAGAAAGTCATGCTCAAAGAATCCTAGAAAGACTATCAAAAGATTGCGCGAAAAAGACTGTTTTTATTTAAAAGCAGATAAAGGTAATAAGGTTGTTATTTTAGATAAAGAGGACTATTATGAACGGGTAAACAACCTAATTAGTAATGGTCCTTATAAAGAACTTACTAGAAACCCTTTACCAAGAATGACCACTGAAATGAAAAATGTCCTCAAATCATGTAACAACCTTATTACTCCACCTGTTCAGAATGGGTTACGTGTGTCTAACCCTACTGTACCTAGATTGTATTGTCTACCAAAAATTCATAAGCCAGGGAAGTCGGTGCGTCCAATAGTATCGTCTATTGGATCTCCGACTTACCACTTATCAAAATGGTTGACTAAGGAATTTGAAAGATTGCCCATTGCACAGCCTAATTTTTCAGTTAAAAATTCGAATGATTTCATTGATAAGGTCAAGAATATTCAATTGCAAGAGGGTGAAATTTTGATTTCCTTTGATGTTTGTTCATTATTTCCTAGTGTACCAATTCCACAGACCTTGGACTATCTTGAGGATTTACTCGAATTAAACAACTATAGAAGAGAAGTAATAGAAGAATATATAAACCTTACAAAACTTTGTATGAAACAAAATTGCTTCCGTTTCAATGACAAGTTTTATGAACAACATGAAGGAATCGCAATGGGTAACTGTTTATCGCCTTTCATTGCTAATGTCTTCATGAGTCGTTTTGAAACTGAAGCAAAAGAAGAATTCGAGTATTTTCCTAGGATTTGGCTTAAGTATGTGGATGACATTTTTGCCGTGTTTGACACTAAGATTGCGGATGTAGAAAACTTCATTTCCAAATTGAATTGTCGTTTCACTTCTGTAAAGTTTACATATGAAATAGGAAATAATGGAAAACTTTCATTTTTAGATGTATTAGTAATTAAAAATAGTGATAATAGGTTAGAATTTGATATATATAGAAAAGATACCAGTACGATCAGATATATCCCTAATGACTCTCACCACTGCTATCAACATAAAATGGCAAGTTTCAATTTTCTTGTCCATCGTTTACTAAGTTTCCCTCTCAGTAATGAGAGATTTGAAAAAGAAAAAGTATTAATTAAAGATATAGCTGTGAGTAATGGTTATCCTAGAGATATAGTTGAAAAACTAATTAGGAAGCGTAAATTTAAAGACACACTTCGTAATTCTACGACCTTTCAAAAGGACATAGAGGCTCCAAAATATGTATCCATCCCGTACGAACCCCGGTTTACTCATGGTTTGAGTAAGGTTTTCAAAAACGTGGGTATAACAGCGATTCATTCGTCGAGCAACAACTTTTAGACAATCCAAAGGATAAAATTGTTCCAAATGAAAGGTCTGGGATTTACGAAATTAGTTGTAATGATTGTGATCGAAAATATATTGGACAAACGAGACGGTCAATTAACACCAGATTTAAAGAACATATGGCTCATCTAAAATATGGAAGAACAGATAAGTCTAGTGTTGGACAACATGCTTTTGACAACAATCATAGAATAGATATTAGTAATTTAAGATTAGTTAGAAATGTGACCAATAATAGACAGTTGGATGCATTTGAGAGCATAGAAATTGTAAAGTGTAATAGTAGTATGAATAGCGACAAGGGACCTATCCCGTATAGCCCGCTTTACGCGTTGCTTAGCAACCGATGATTGAAGCGTGATTAGTCACGCGTAAATTTGACGGTGATATCATACCGTAGCCCGCTTTACGCGTTGCTTAGCAACCGATCATTGAAGCGTGATTAGTCACGCGTAAATTTCACGGTGATATCATTAGTGACGTCACCGGAAAAATAGTATAAATATGGTAGATTTTGTAATTTAAGATTAGTTTTAATCGTCTCCGGATGATGCCAACTTGGTTGGCGAAACGCGCGTCGAGCGAAGTGAAAGTGTTTTGGTGTTTGTGGAAACTACTCCGAGTGTTACAGTTACATCAAAGGTTCCACCCATATCCAGTAATAACTTTTCGAAAAAAATTACAAAAGTTTTGCAAATTATGAATTACTTTTAAAATAATGTTTCGAACCTGCATGTATATTTGCATAACATTTTATACTACGAAAATAGATTTTTTACTTGAGCTGATTTTTTTTTAAATAGAGGGTCAAATATTGTAAAAGTTTTGAAACAATTTAAATTTAAACAATTTAAAATTATAATTCATCACTAATTCGCAAAATCAACTATACCTATTCTTGGTGGTCAAAAGAAGTCGCACAAGCACGGTGGCATTTGTAAACGGAAGTGGTGGGTTCGATCAGGAATTAGGACCGTAATTAGGTATGACTGGAACTGAGATTGATCTTTTATATAATGTAAACTACTATGGGCGCCTCTCGATGTTTAAATAGATCGACAAAAGTATGCAAAATAAACTGATCTGATGAAAACTGATGAAAATTGAAATAAAATGATCAATTGTTGCTAGTGATTTAATGAAAAATTATAGATATTTAGGTACGACATATTGTGTGTTTTGACATTTCTGGCGAATGCGCAGGTTTAATGAATATCTGTCAAGATCAGCGTCCACTGCCAGCGAAAATAATTGCAGCTAAATAAACTAACATCATTACCATGACCACCAAAAGTGATAAGGTTTCTAGGGAAATTAAAACCCTAGGCCTGGTGTGGCATTGGGGGAGCTGATCTAGCTGGGAGAATATTTCCCAGCCATTTTAGTGGAGTGAATCTGGACAGAAATATGGGTCGAAAACAGACAACTGAAATTTAAATTTTTTCCCCAATTTATCAAATCTGGCCCTCCCATCATCTTGGCATTGTTTGTGCAGACGAAAGGGACAAGGAGAGGGGAGGGGGGAATAGTCAATTAAAAGCATGGGAAAATTGTTTTTAAAGCATATCTCTGCGGTTTTTGACTTTTCAAAAAAAAAAGTTGATATAAAAAATGAAGAGTACGACAAAATATATATGCTCATTTAAAGCTGAGCGAAATCGGTTAATTAGTTTACGAAATATCGCGATTCGTAGTTGCGAAAATAGGAAAAATCGAATTGGATTTTCACCGAGGGGGAGTAGGGTTGGAGGCTCGATTTTTTTGTGGAAGAGCTATTATCAAGGAACTACGGGACCGCAGCTAGGGATGGTGGGATAATTAGGAGAGGGGGAGAAGGGGGAAAATTATTTTTTTTAAATGCCCATAACCTCTGAATATTGACCGATCTTAAAAAATCAAACGGCTTTGTCTTCGTTTATTATATATATTTTTTTTTGTTGCAAACAAACAAGAATTGCCTGTTTTTTCAAACGTTATTTCCGGTAGGAGGCACGGGGATGGGGAAAATAATATTTTTACTAATCGATAGCTCTTTTTTCGACCTTAACTATAACCCAACTAGATCAAAATCGGATCCTTAGGAGGGGAGCTAGAAAACGTTAAAGTTTTTAATATGCGGAGGATTGGGGTACTCCAGCCGGGATCAAGATCAAGGGGAAATATTTTTCTTTTTATTTCCCATTTTTCATTATACTATAGTTTACAGAACACATATACTACATATTATATATTTACATATACGTATAACACAAAAAAATCATAGTTTATTTAACCAAGATTACAAAAAATTTTTGCCAAGTCATAAAATATACCTATTGTTTAAAAAAACAAACTATAAATAGACATCACAGTGAAAATGTAAAAAAAAACAACAACAAAAATAATTCACAAATTATAAAACGTATAAAAGTGGTGTAATATGTAAGAATTACGCAAATATGTATTTAAAACAGGAAAATATGAAGTGATGTCCATTACCCAAATCATGATTCATAGCATCAGGCAAATAGCATCAAATAAATTGTCAAAAATTCTGATATTACGATACCACACACAATAAGGCATCCGCGGCACGTGGCATTTATGGGCGTGGGTGGTTGGTGTGTTGGTAAAAAGAGTTATAACGTTAGACTGGCTTGATTTTTGACAACTTTGACAGCCGCCACAGCCGAGATATAGAGAGATAGAAGTAAAATAAAGTTTACACGTCATTTTTACTGGAGATTTTTAAAAATATAGCAAAATTGCAAATGTCTCAAAAATTTATAACCTCAACCAATAAAATTCTAGTAACAAACAAAATGGAATTTAATTATATGTAATTTGGCGTAAGAAATATAAAATATTCCGTTTAAACTGAAAAAGTTATTGCGGTCTCCGGTAGACTAAATGTAACGAAAGAAATGAAACATTTTGTATTTTATTTTTAAATTTTTTTAATTATAGAAGGTACTTCAGACCCTGGGCTTTCTACGTGTCAAAAAACAAGTGTGGAATTCCTATTGAAAAATAGTTATAAATATTCTTATAAACTCATGCATATGTCAATTTTTTTATAAAATGTCAGATATCTCAGTCGCTTTTACTTTTGGTATAGGGTACGTTACATATTTTTGGTTTACCTTTTAAGCAACTTTTTGAAAATTCAGTAATATATAAGATTTCATTTAAAATAACAAAGTTGGCATCGACTTTGGAAGTATCAAATGGTTAAAATTTCCTGCCAGTACTTTTTTTTTATTTTCCGTTTATATTATTTTTGTATATACACCTAACTTGAACCTAAATGAGTCAGTTGAGGGAATCAAACACGCGGGCATATAGTTTTCAATGGTCGCACGGCAACCATTTATTACTCGATTTTTATGAAATATTGATATATTATACTGCGTGGTCATGTTATTGTAGTAAAAAATTTTCAGAATTGTACGATACGTTATTAATTATATATATTTTTTTATATTTTGGAATTTATTATTGAATTTCGCTCCAAATAGGGTTCTTCCTTTAGCCAAAGACTATTTGAACCAAATCTTACGTTGTTTGAACATTTCATTCTTGAGATAGCGTGTTCACAAAAACCGTGACAAACGGACGGACGAAGATACGGACGGAGGGACAAAAATTCCTTTGATAACTATATAAGATTACTGGATAGGGCTGGAACCTTTGATGTAACTATAACACTCGGAGTAGTTTCCACAAACACCAAAACACTTTCACTTCGCTCGACGCGCGTTTCGCCAACCAAGTTGGCATCATCCGGAGACGATTAAAACTGTTTTAATCGTCTCCGGATGATGCCAACTTGGTTGGCGAAACGCGCGTCGAGCGAAGTGAAAGTCTTTTGGTGTTTGTGGAAACTACTTCGAGTGTTAATTATATAAGATAACTAATGTATAACTATAACTATTCAAGATACCGCTCTGATTGAATATATTCAACCACATCCTTTCGAAACAGCTGCTAATGCACGAGAAGTAACATTGTTTCCGGGGTCTGTCAGGACTAAAAAAGACGCATCTCTATCCAACCATTCGGAAAGATTTTGCAGGTCTTGCCGTTTTTTGTGTTAATTCGCCTCGCGTTAGTTCTTTTAATACATTATACAACAATAATTACAATTTAGGTTTCAGTTTTTTTATTAATTTAGTTACGACATTACCTATACGTCTATTGTCTATACATGAAGGCGAATAATATAATTATTATTCAACGCATAATTAATTGTTTTATTTAAATGTAAAATTATATGTTGTAGTATATTATAAAGTCAAACTGACAGCATTATGGAAATGGTGTTTTAGTATTGCACGTCTAATGGAGAGGAATCTTTATTCACCCTCTTTAAGGATTTATTTTTAAGCATTTATTTTAATTGCAATCCAGATAAGACTTTGCAGGGTGAATATATTATGTTTTCATCGGGCAGCTTGAAAAGGAGTAGTATTATTTCAGTTAGTCCTTGTTTTCGGAAAAAAATATTTTACTGTAGCACCACAATTTTCATCAAATGGCATTTTGTTCTTTTCCTATATATAAAACTTGAATATTGAAGAAGAAAAAAAATATGCACAAGAAACAACCAATCTTCAGTAGCATACGTATTATATGGTTATTTGGTTAATAATATACAGTATCTACTGGATATGGCTGGAACCTTTGATGTAACTGTAACACTCGGAGTAGTTTCCACAAACACCAAATCACTTTCACTTCGCTCGACGCGAAGGTTTTAATCGTCTCCGGATGATGCCAACTTGGTTGGCGAAACGCGCGTCGAGCGAAGTGAAAGTGTTTTGGTGTTTGTGGAAACTACTCCGAGTGATACAGTATCTAATTAATTATCACGAGTACTCTCCCTAGTGCTTTTATTACCGATAATGTTTCCGGAATTACGAAAATTTTCGTAGACGGCTTCTTTAAAAGAAAAAAAAAATTTCTTAAAATAATGGTGGTTGTGGAGAAAGTTCCTGTTCTATTCAAGCACTCGTACGTATAACAATGACATCAGATTATATTGTGATAATAAGTTGTGTTCTACATTTGCAATATTGGGTTGATCTGTCAGTCTAGTCCTCTCACTTTATTACCCTCCAGAGTATATTCAACAGCGATAAAAGTGGGCAATAAAAGTTTGCCTGAGCTAGATCAGCTTTATATAAAAAAAGAAATAAAATTAGTAAATTCGGTGGATACCGAGGTCACTAATTACCTGTGGATGCCACTGACCATTGCGCAACCAAGTCGGATGGTTCCCAACTATATTGGGTATCGAATCTACTCTCGGCATTTTCTGTAATTTTGGTGGGTAAGTTTATTTCCTCTGTTTGTTCGCAAGGACAGTTAAATTGGAATTAAAATTGAATGTAACTCAAATTGCATATGAGTCCAATCACATTAGAAACTAAGGTTCTAGTCATATTTAAGTCGTCCATAGTTATATTTAAGTGGTACACAAAATTGTTAATTAAAGTTAATTCGCGGTCCTGAATGTATACCACGTTAGATCGATTTAAGTTAAACTGAAGATAAATTAAATTGCCTATGAACAAATTGCATATCTAGGTATATGAATCGTAGTTTAGAAAGAAATCATAAAAATATTCCAAAACATATCCCCAAATGTGGTATTATAATAGGAAACGAATAACTTACTACCCGTGTACTTACTCCATGTGTCGACTCGACGTGCACGTTGACCCTCAAAAACAATAGTAAAAAAAAGATATAGGACTATGCCTACATAAACATATTACCTAAGCAACGGAAGTGTCTAGGTATATGCGTGTTAAATTTAGCCAGCAGCTTTACAAAACTAAACATACCGTACAATCAAACATTAGCCGAGGGCTCGAAAATATTAGATATGGGCACACACTACTAATACCAAAAATTATTAAAAGAGGATGTGGCTCTTTAAAGAACACTTAAACTAAGCTTATCTGTAAAATTGCAAGCATGTCTTCTAGTGAGATGGGTTACTTCAGTGTCCAAATCTACGTGTAGTAGTCGATAGATTTCACACCAGTGGAGGCAGGTCCAACGACGGTTTCAGGTGAAAAGAAAGTTACTGAACAACCAAGGGGTTCAGGTTAAGTAAACAGTGGAAGTACAAGTGTCAATGACGGTATCTAAGTAGAGTTGCCGAGTACCTATGGTATCCAGGTGTCTAGGTATATCTAGCAGGCTGTAGAATTTATATCTACATCGGGTGTACCTACCACAAGGCTCTGTGTTAGGGCCGTTATTTTTTAATATTTCTATTAATGATATTATAGTTGACATTGGCGTATATTGCCTAGTATATGTGGACGATATGAAGTTCTATAATAAGATAAATTATGTAAAGGATTGCCTGGTTTTACAAGCTGTCATTGATAAAATTAGTAAATAGTATAATTTAAACAAGTTACAATTAAATATAATTAAGTGCAATGTTCTAACATTTTCTAAGAAACTTCAGCTTATCGAATTTAATTACACTGTAGAAGAGTCAGTCCTTACCCGCCCACCAATGTTTCGTGACCTCGGTATAACTTATGACAGTAAACTGTCCTTCAATTATCATATAAACACAATTACCAGCGAAAGCTTTAGGACACTCAGATTTATAATAAGGTGTTCTCATTACTTCAACAACATGCACACTCTGAAACTATTATACTAATCTTTTGTTAGATCTGCTAACCGCTCGACCACTGTCCCCGTCGCTACAGTACTGCATTATATGCCTTAAAGATTCGCCCACTTGCATAAAAGTGCATAAAACCACTCTTACTAACAATAAATTGTCCGATCGGTCATATGCTAAAATAATATGTCATATCTGAGCATAAAAATCGCAGTTTTTTTAAAATTCATCAGTTTTTTGAAAGCATTCAGCTCTTTCATATTCATTAAAACTTTTTAATAAATTATTTGTTTTGCATTGGATCTGTCGGGTATGCATTTTAAAAACTTGGTACGTGTACGTAGAAAAATTGCCCTAACTACAATTTTCTTCAAAAATCACATGTTAGTAGGGCAAACTAATAATTGATTTTTTGAGGGATTTTTTACTTCTTAGTGTTCTTTTTTATTAATTGCTTAAGGATTTTTTGTAATTATTGCTGTTATACAATACTTCAATTAATATTTAAAGATTGAAAGACAATGGACAATATTTTTGTAAATGTTTAAGTACTCTGTTTGCCGTAACATTTTGTCTACCAATGGCATGGCATCTGGCTACCAAAATCGTGATAATAAAGTTAGGTACACCCCCAAACTGGTAGTGCTTCTATCTTCAGTTAAAATCTGAAGGTCACTAAAGATGACTAGCCGATTTCATTCATAAATCCGCACTGTCCTTACTGTTCCATCTATATTGTGACTTGAGATATAATCATGAATGTTAGAGGGAGTGAGTAGTCGTTTTTCATAAAATGCCATTCGAGCTTGTAAAAACTTACAATTTATTCATTCCCAAAATGCACATACAATATACAATATCCTCTGAATATCCAAGTTGTCAATTAAGAAAAGCTAACGTAACAAGTTCTAATTACGTGCTGGTATACTATTACCATAATAGGTTTATAATTAAATATTTATCAACATTGGTAACTTAATATTATTAACGAGAGGTTTAAATAGTTTAGGGGTTTCCTGTTACTATTGTTGTTAGCTAACTAAATTTAGTTTCCTGTTAACTAAATTTAGATATAATTTAGATATTTATAAATTTAAATATTTAAATATTAACAAATTATGTTATTACCCTATACAAGACTATATAGATACGGGTTCCCAAAACAATAAATCCCTATTTACCAATGTTAGCATATAATTATTAATATATTAGAAATAAATTTTGTAACGTATAAAAGTGGCCGTATAATTAAATATTTCTACATATTAGTAACATCATTTTATTATTATCGAGGGGTTAATAGTTTAGGAGTTTCTTGCTAGCTAAATTTAATTTACCAAAATCGGTAAAACCTCCACAATTTTATAAAATATGTTATTACGTAATGTAAATGTAAAGTTCGGTTAGGTGAGGTTAGAGCACATAAAAGTTACATAAAATCAGTATTAATATATTAAAATTATATTTTATATCGTAATAAAATCAATTTTCATTTACTAAAGTGGGTGAAACATTAGTTTTTCGACATTAAATTATTTTTCCAATGTTGGTTGCTGATAGGTAATTGCTGATAGGTCAGGGAGGTAATTGATGTTATTGTGTACAATCAAGTGCATTATAGCTAGTGATGCATAAATTACTGGTAATTTATAAACTGTATCTTACCGAGCATTATGGACTGGTCACTTTTGATATTTTTTTAATTTCAAGAACAATATGTCCACTGGACTGTTATTTCTTAGCATTAAAATGATATCAAAACGTTGCTATCAATTGCAAAGATAAAGAAGAAAACAAGGAAAATATTTTTTTCTCAAAACTACATAAGATAGTAGTCGAGCAAATAACTGATCTTAATGAAATAACTGACTTCTGATCACAATGGTATGTTTAACTCATTGTCGTAAAAAAGTGGATATAGATCTTGGGTGACGATTTATTTACAAAAGAAAAATGCGAAAATACAGTGTTGCAAAATATGAGATGAATTATGACATGTATATTTGAGGTTATAGAACTGATGGGGAAAATCGGAAAATACCCTCAAATCTAAATATTTGAGGGTAATTTTTGATTGCGACCCGTCACTTTTAATCTTTGACAATGGTTATTTTGGTCACTTTGGGTAAGTGACTGCTATCACTAATTATAATAGCATACAAATAAAAAAATGGAAAAGTATAGTTTGTACATTCATTGTAAGGAAATGGGGATACTGACATTAACCACAAGAATTTAGTTTCTGACTTATTTATCTCTGGATAGTTTGTATTATCATCCAGTATAAAAGAACTAGTATCAACCAGTACCAACCAGTAAAAAAGAAAAAGTTACCGAAAATAATTTCAAAAGCATTTAAAACAAACAAATTTTGCTTTTTCATTCTTTGTTTTTTTTTGTTTATATAATGTGTATATAATATAATGTACGTGATACTTGAAATTGTAACACGAATAAAAAATCAACCTTAGAAAAAAACGATTAATGCACCTGTCAAAAAATTTCATGTTGGTGACTTAGCGAAAAGGATGTTCACTTTCACCAAGTTTCGTGAAAAAATGATTTGTTGTCACTAAGATATGACAGTTTTAAAAAAACGCAATTTTTAACGATTTTTGCAAGTAAATAATTTATTTTTGAAATATTTGACATCGGATTTCCACAGATCGATCTGTATTTAATAGTTCTACAACTTTTGTATAAAACTTTTTTTCATTTTATGGAACCATGACAGAGTAAAATGGAAAAACCCGTTTTTGGCCAACTTTTGTCCCAATTTACTATGAGACCTGGAGGTGCCAGTTGCTTGTATTTTGATTTATTGAATTCTACGGAAAATTTTAGATTTTTTACATATATTTTTTCACTGTATCTCTGAAGTGTAAAATTAACATAGGGCCAAAAATAGGCAGACTACACTATAATTCCAAATTTAATAGTTAATATTCTAACTGCATTTGAATTACAAATAACTAAAATAGTGTTGGCATAAGCGCTAAGTTTTATCACTTACAGCAATTTGTCGACGGGATAAAATAAAATGATTGCGTTAAAAGCAATATTTATTATTATTACACTGCAGGTAAATTGTGGGTATTTTAGTCATGTTAAATGAATTCAAGTCGCATCTACAACTGATAATTTGTTAATTATTATAAAAGTATCAGTGAGTAATGTCTGAGTATTGTGTGCTAATCAGCTAAAGGATTTGGGTTGCCATGGTAAGCGTGGTAACCAAATAATTATCAAGATTCTGGTTGGTTAAAGATTACGGATGTGGAATTTTCTATTATAATATCGAGGGTTATAAAGGGTTATATTGAGGGTTATCGAGGCTTATAAAAAGATAGTATGACTCTTCATATTACAGGAGCAGCTACGTCTAGTGGTAGTATTTTTGCTATAGCATAAATAAATCGTTTATATGCCACACACCTAGCAATCCAGTAGCACTTACATAGGTAAAACATGACGATTCTCGGAAGTATAGTAGTGTTAATTTTATTTCAAATAGTAATAGGGGTGTCAAGAGAAAAAAACACGTGAATTTGGACTTTGGCGAACCCCGCTGAAATACGACTTAAATGAAAGATCTTAACGTATATAGTAAGCCATTAAAAAAGTTACAATGGGGTAGATACGCGTCATGTTGACTTTTCTCTCAATAATTGAAAAAGCAATGGTTTTAGAGAAAAAAGTTTCGAACAATAATTGTTCAATTGCGGATAATTTTACGTAAGAATTAAGCAATTTAAAAAACTTACAAAAATATTTTCGCAGCGATTTTTAGTTCCGAAGTTAAAAAATGTGAAGAAATAAAAACAAGATGAAATTTAGGAAATTTTTTTCTTAATTAGTTGAAATTGGAGTCTTACATAGCCATTAGAATGCTTAACAAAATGCGCTGCGTCCGATTGAAAAAAATTAATATGGCGATCTATTGCAACACTGTTAATTTAAAATTTCGGAACGCTTCCCAGCTTGTCACAGCTTGCGGTCGCCGGGGAGCGATCCGAAATTACAAATTAACTGTGTTGCACTATGTCGCCATATTGAATTTTTTTCAGTCGGACGTAGCGCCTTTTGTTAAGCATACTAATGGCTATGTAATACAATAATTTCAATTCAGATTTTTTTAAACATCGCAGCGAAAGAAATTTTGCGATTTTTTAAAATGCTTAATCGTAGAATCATCTGCTGAACAACTCTTGTTCGAACCTTTTTTCTCTAAAATAATTTTTCCATTATTGAGAGAAAATTGAAAATAGCACCGTTTTCATAATTTAGTTCCAATAAAAAACTATGGCGCGTTCTCGCTCATGGTAAGTTTTTTAATAGCTTACTATATAAGTACGTAAATATCTTTCATTCAAGCCCCATTTCAGCGGGTTCCGTCCAAAGTCAAAATCAAACCTCTGAGTATAAATATATTATAAATATAGCATCAAGTAATATTTACTTGTACCTATATTATCAATATTCTAGGAAGCCTGAGTCGCGAGAATAGACCCACGGGACGTTACTAAACATTTGTGTATCAACCCTTATACATATTTTGTTCATGTCTAAGATGATGTGGTTATATAGCATATATATCTTACCTGTTTTCTTTTTTTCTTCTTGGAGCTGGTCAGTCCGCTCATCTACTAATACTTCCAGATTATTTGCATATTTTTCCATCATTGCCATCATATTATCAAAAATATTTGGTTTCCTAGCAAACAGAAATTCACAAATCTTTGCAAAATTATTGTTACTTATTCATCTATCAATGGTGTAAGAGGCTTTTAATATCCCGAATAGGTTGTAAGGCCTTAAAAGCAGTTAGCCCACCCACACACACACACACACACACACACTCACACATACACACACACACACACACACACACACACACACACACACACACACACACACACACACACACACACCCTCACACACACACACACACACACACACACACACACACACACACACACACACACACACTATCTGTAGACATATAGACATATCACATTTTTCTCTCAAATCTAATTAGTATGGAAGTTCAAAGGGTCTTCTTAGTGTGATTATAATTATAAAAAACGTGACTTTCTGAAAGTTTGCAATCCACAGTACATCATAGGCGGAACTACGGTTATTATATATTATATGAGGCTATTATTTGCAAAACTCGCCCTATTCTTTGAGGTAAATTGTTCAGGAAATGAAAAAAAAACTGCTCACAACACGACTAAAGCATTTTCTTATATGTTTTTCTTTTAACTAATTGAGATTTGTAGGAACAAAAAACAAAACCACTAATTAGAAACCTAAAACTCTAACCATTTTGAAAAAAATAAATAAATAGTGAATACAGTTTTGCAAATAAAATTTAAAAATAATATGTCATCTTCCGCGTTTTCTCTTTTATTAATCAACCATGTATTAAAAATAGTGTGAAAACAAATTTTAATTAAGATTATTTAATGGTATCAAAAACAAAATAACATTTTTTTCTAACAAAATAAATGTAGGAAATTCAGTCAAGACATAATAAAAATCTAATTTTTTCAAACAGGAAAATCCTCAGTTTGGTTTTGGCATCCTTCCAAAATATCATCCTCTTCACGTGCAGTGGCAGAATTTGAGAAGTGACTTTTATAAAAAGTTAGTTGTGGAATATTCCTCCAATCTTTCCCATTGAACCAGCAGCTTATCAATAGTACAATGTAGTTGATTGCCTAATGGTATCTCTTAAGGCGACAGCGAGGAAACTGATTTTTTATGCAAATGCTTTTAGGATGTTCACTGGCAGTGCGGTAATTGATTTCACCTTGCACCAGGACTCCAGTTATTCCTGATGAAAATGAAACGTTTTGCCTTATTGAACTCAAAATGCCATGATGAGGGATTCCTCACTACTCTTTTGGTCTCTGCTCTCCACTCGAATACTCTCCAGTTAACACCCAACTTTCGAACAATAGCATGTTTCTTCATTATATTATCATATTGACCAGGTTTCACAATTACTGGTGTCTTCCTTATGTCGTTTTCAACCAGATCAAAAACCCGGTCAGGGGAATGAAGGAATGCCCTACCATCGGGAAAGTCAGTTCCAGACAATTCATATTTTTTGGCTACTCTTCTTGAAGCCAGTGTGCGAGCATTGTGATCATTATGGTATTTCTGTTCTGGCCGCCACACCCACCAGCAAATAAATAAATTTTTGTTACAGAATCCTCAAAATCAAAGTTAACTAAAACATCCCAAACAGCTGATGCTATAGCATTAGCATTCTTCGGGGATTGAATTTCGGTCCATAAGTATGAAAAGACATTCGGGGGTCTTAACTGAGCTTTGTGAGCTTTGGAGCTACTACGTACGGATGTGAAATTGTGGTAATTATTTATTTGCTGACTGAAGTAGGCAGACTGTTCAGGCAAACGTGGTAAGGCCAAATTTATGGCAATCAGAAGAAAAGGTGACAGTTTTAGGTTTAGTGTATTTAAGTAACGTGAAAAGGCCTTTTGCCTTCAGGACCTGGAGCCGATGTTCCACAATTACTTGTTGCCTTCCACTCGCGGATGTCATTGACATAAGCTGTTCTTTCGTTCTCAGGCAGAAAGAGCAGCAATTAGTCTGTGGAGTTCCAAATGCAATAGTGTAATGAGCATTTACATATTTTCTGAAATAGCTTATTTTCACAGGCAGACTTTCAGCAGTTTTTGCCAGATATTGATTGTAGAGCTTTTTAAAATTAAGGTCACAAGGTAAGTACATCCGGATACTTGAGTTTCTTCGGCATTAGTGTGAATCAACATACTAAATTGACTCAATGAATTGTTTTATGCTTCTATGGTTGTCAATATTTTTGATACCTACTCGATCGCCACCTCTGCGTTCTTTATGGACAGCTCCGTGAAGCACAAAATTTCGCATTATCCTTTGAATTCTATCTTTACCAAAATTTGATATTCCCAAAAAGGCATTTCGGCATACCCTAATAAAGTATCCATCTTTCAAACGGATATTTTATTGTCTATAAACTTGAGCGTGTTCAGCAAAATCTTTTAATGTATTTAATGTATTTAATTTAATTTAAAAAGTATTTAATGTTGTAAATAATAATTTAACATAAAATTTTTGTATTTACATTTATCGAATAGAATCCTTCATACTCACCTCACAGTAGGCTAACTTATCAAATCAATTAACTAATGCAGAATCACTTTGAAAAAAGGTAGACAAATGCAAGTTGTAATGTAAAATGAAAACATAATTTAAAAATTTTAAACGTAGATGTGTGGTGTGGACGCCAAAAAGGCCGACTATATTAAATGAAAATTAATTGTCTGTCATCTCAAAGTATTAAAGTACTTTTTATCGCGCTGAGACTAATGCCACTCAAAATGGGGGTGAAAGTTCATTTAAAACGCCCAACCCATTTTCCGTATGAATATAATATCTACGTTGTATCCACTTACATTCCTTTCCTCAGGGGCCTTAATTTAGTCCGTATGCTTTTAAAATCCGGCCTGTCATCAGGATTCTCCTCCCAGCATTCTTTCAAGCACTCTCTGACGAAGTCAAAACTGTTTTCCAGCGCCTCCAAGGGTGGTCTGAAAATTCGTAGGCAGGTTGAGATTAATGAGGGAAATTACGAGCCTACTTAAAGATAGGATTTTGTAGAGTGAGAGGTCAATAGATGCATTTATTTTGGTTAAGTATAAATAATGAAAAAGCTACATAAGGTCTGATAAAATCAAATTAGTCTTTCTAATAAGAATGTGTAGTTGACTGACCGAGTATAGGAAAAACCGCAGTCACACGTCATTCTCAAATTTTTCAATATTCAATTAAAATATCAAATTCCCCAATACTATATAAAAGTTGTATATATTATTTATGAATGTCATAAAAGAATTATTGTGCATACAATAATATATTATATGCCAAGATATAAGCCATTTTTACATTTATTTTCGTCTACTTTAATTATGACAATTCCGTAAACAACTATTTTTATAGTTAAAAGCCGCTCTATTGTAGACTCAAGGCCACATATGCCAGCAGTATATATCTTTTTAACTCATTGGAATGACGCGCCGTCTGTGTTACTTTCGCCTCTCTTGCAGTGGAGGGTTTGTGGAAATATATATATATATATATATATATATATATATATATATATATATATATATATATATATATATATATATATATATATATATATATATATATATATATATATTAGCTTTGAAATTCTTTGCTATTTATATTTGTTTTGTGAAAAGTGATCTTGGGGTTTGTAGCATTTCATTACATAGAGAAATAAGCAAATAGACGGATTAAGAAGGAAGATACACTTACCAGTGCTATATCTGGACATACATACGGAAACGAACCACTATACACAACTTCTAAGTGGTTCGTTTCCGTGTGTATGTCCAGATATAGCACTGGTAAGTGTATCTTCCTTCTTATTCGTCTATTTGCTTATTTCTCTATGTAATGAAATGCTACAAACCCAAGATTACTTTTCACAAAAAAGATACTTTTCACAGAAAAGAATGCATAGAAAAAGCAAAAAACGTTTTAATAAATAATAACTATCCTTTTTCTCTAATCAACAAAATTTTCAAAAACCGAATTCACAAATACTACAATTCTCCACCACCACTAATCAATACAACTAATACTCGTAAAACATATATTGCCTTACCATATATACCACAACTATCAGAAAATATTTCAAACATTTTAAAAACATATGATATTCACACAGCACACAAAACTACAAACAACTTAAAATTCCTTTACACACCATTAAAAGATAAAAATCCACTTGAAAAAACTACACACTGTATATATGAAATTCCATGTAAACAATGTGATGAAGTCTACATTGGTCAAACAATGCAACTCCTTGAAGAACGTTTAAAAGGTCACAAATATTCAGCTAATATTACAGCTCTAAAAAAACATTCTAATGAAACAGGTCATCAATTTAACTACGAAAATACTAAAGTTATTAATAAAGAACAAAATTATAAAACACGCCTAATAATGGAATCAATTTATATTCAAAAAAATCCTAATGCATGTAATAACAAGAAAGATACAGAACATCTTTCTACAATCTACAATCTGTTAATATAAAAGTATTAAATAAATTAACAAAAAACATTCTCTCTATATATAAACTTATATACGTACATACATACCTACTTACTATAAATATACATCTACATAATATTAACATAACCAAAATTAGAATAATAATGAAATATAAAATAGCTTAAGTTCGTAGGGTTTCTTGGCTGTTCTTCCCTATGATACTAATCGAACAGTCTAGTAACCTTAAAAATTAATTAAAACTGTCATATTTACCTGTGTCAAATATGTCACAAAATAAAATACTCTTTTGAAAAAGGCCCAAGAAAGGGACCGAAACGTCAAGTAACCTAATCAGTCATTTTATTGCTACTATCCCAAGATAAACCCTCCAAAAAAAAAAAAAAAATATATATATATATATATATATATATATATATATATATATATATATATATATATATATATATATATATATATATATATATATATATATATATATATATACATATTCGCAAGGAAAAATTACATGGTGCTGGCCTCAGCTTAAGAAGTGAATCACAGTTCATCGAACAATAAAAAGGATATAAAAAAAACCTTCTACCTGAATGGATTGGATGGATTAATACAGTGAATAACTTTATTCAGTATTTCAGCGGCACAAAGGTCGGTGTCTCCAAATGGACCATGCCGGCTATGCAGTTCGTACAGTATGATTCCGAAGGAATAAACGTCACCCTTTTGAGTTCCACAGGGCTGATCCTTGGACAAAAATGACTCGTAAAATCGCAGCAGCTCGGGAGCTCGATACAGCAAACCTATAAAGAATAATTTTGTTATAAAGATGAAATATTTTCAGACGTCATAAAATAATAAGTAGACATTATACTATACAGGATGTATAAATGTTTTAACAAAATTTATTTTACTTTGGTCTCTAGTACCATTAACAGTATAACTGTCAGTGTATTTGCAAACTTTATTTTGATAAAATAATTTCTCTCATTTTTTGCCTTATTTGACTTGCTATCTCTTCGGCCCTTCGTCCTACGAAAGAGTCATGAGAAATTGTAGAGTATTTAATTCGATTCCGAAAACTAGTTTTATTAACCACATTTTTTTTTTAATATTTGGTTACTGCTATAGCATTATTTTTAATTTGGTTTAATTAATATTTGGTTATTGCTATAACATTACATATTGGTATAATTACAAATAAAGCAGTCAATAATATAAGGCTAATGACACCATGGAATTTAAAAAAGGGCATTCATACAATAGAACAGTGGAATATTGTAACTTAAATATTTTTCCTTTAACTAACTGCTAATTTACACATAAATAAATTGGGCACGGATATAACACGGTAAATATAACATGAGGATAAACACTGGGAGTTTAACAGTTTAACAACTAATAGGTATAATCTTCATAATACGCTACATATGCTTATATTGTAATATGAACTACATGCTATTACTAATTTCTAATATTTAGAACCAAGGAAAAAAAGAGAAAAAACGGAAAATTGTAATTTAGTATAAACAGTTTGCTTAAATTAAGACGCGTATTCTATAATATACCTACCTTCAGGAACATTTTATATATTATTCTTCAGTTCTTCAAAAGTAACATTGTTTGGTGCCGTTAAATACTAATTTCGACACTGAATTCAAATGAACCACTTTGAAAGCTCCATCCTATCACGCCTACAGATAAGGCTAAATATGCAAGGCAGTTTGTTTTTCAAAATTAGAGAATTTGGAAGGCGGATATTTTGGAAACTATGCGAGATAGGGGGAAAATAAATGGGATCAATCTTGTGGCTCATTTTGTCAGCTTTAATTTTGTATATAATACCTTATTACTATGACGCAGATTTTAGTGTTATTGTGCAGTATAGTGCAGTTATTATGTTAATTTAAAACTTGACAAAATAAGTTAATTAGTAAAAGCATATCTAATAAAAAAAAATGACCGGATTTTTTTTTTCAATGGATTATCGTTTATAAGTATCCAAAAGGTATGTGAATTGTTTTATTTTTATATATTCATATTTAATGGGTTTAAATAATTTCTATTTTTAAAGTGTCGGTAAAGTGAACCAGTGGGCGCACGCGGGAGTCACATCACCCGTTTTGCGCTCCATTGTCACCTCTAAATTAAAATTATAAATATTGATAGTAGAGTTCCGGGACGAAGGACTTTTTTTAAGGATATTTTTTTAGATTTCCGATATCTGCAACAGTTTTTGAGATATTTGCAAGAAACGTATCCCTCCCAACATTGTTTTTACTAAATTGTGCATATTTTTTAATTATTAGCGGCCTCGCTTCAAATTTTTTACCCACCCGGTACGACAAAATTCGTATAAGGTGATTCATATTTTCTAAACAAGCAAAAGCTTTTATCGATAATGCATCTCTTTCGTATCTTTCTTTTTTCGGTCCATTTGTCCACTTGTAAACTCAACCCGTATACATACCGTATACAAAGGAAGCTTTTAAAGTTTATGTTTTTCAAAAGTAGTGGTTTCATCTTCAACATGGAACAGATAATCTCATTTAGCGAAAGAAGAAACTGTATCTATTTAATTTTGATATAACAGTAAACAATTTACCGCGATAATAATATAGGTACATAATAAATTATCGCGAAAATTACTTTTTTGTTTTCAATTTGGCCGTACCAATGTTATGCCCAAATCACCAATTTGTAACAATGTGCAATTTATTTTTTTCAATTTCCAGCTTGTATGATACAGGTTGGTGTGATAGTTTGAAAAATATAACTGAATTCTGTGTTAATAATGAGTATGTACTTGTACAATAACAAATAAGTGGAATAACCATTAATATACATATTAGCGTAATTAATTAAATTATCAAATTGTTTATTTTTAGGTAGGTATCTAGTTAGAGATTTATGTTTTTTGTCTTAAGTATTATATTCTTTTTGACTTATTTATATTATTATACATTTATTATTTTATGTTTCCTGTAATTAGGTATTTTACCTGTTGGAAATAAATGGGTTTATTGTTATTATTAGAATAATAATACATTTTAGAATTCTCTATTCTATTTGTTACGATTATATTTACTTTGTGCTAATATTTCTAGAGGGACAAGATTTTGACTTAGTCCATTCAAAATTTTTCCTTCTAGAAGTTTTAAATTCACATAATAAATTACTTAGCGTAATACCAAAGTTTACAGAATATTCTGTAATCCTTGGTAATACTGTGTTTACTCGTGTACATACACTGAGCTCGTAAAGTTTGGAATAAATTCAATTAATCGTTATTGAAGGATTTTCACAGGAAATCCTCGGACACGTCAACCTTATTTTATAAAATGTCACTTTTTTCAGCCAACGATTTTTTTTTTGTTTTGTTCGTTTTTGAGCTATGACGTCATCGACAATTTTTTTAAATGACAACCCATATTTTTTTTCACGGATTTCGATAGAGCACATTTTTCTGAGTGCGAATATGTCAAAAACATAGTACCTTTAACATTAAAGTTTTCGAGATATTCGGTTGCAAAGTTTATAAAATGTACCATGGCACCATGCATAAGCTATCGGGCGGGTCAAGATTTTTAATAGCTTATTGATTCTAATAGCTTATAGCTTATTACATTTTAAAAGATTAAGGAGTAATATTATTTATTTTGGTAGCTTATCGAACATTTTGAAAGATTTGGGAGTAATCAGTTTAATTTTTTAACAACAATTTAAACAAATAAAAAAATATTTTAACAAATAAATGATAAATAATTAAAGTAAAAAATAAAATCAGAGTAAATTTTCAAAGTGACCTCCATTCACTTCCTGGCAATATCCCATCCGCCACTGAAACTCCTGCAGAACCTTACCAACAGTATCGGGTTGAATGGTTCGAATTTCATTGCGAATTCTGTCCTTTAATTCTTCGATGGTATTTGGTCTATTGAAATAGACTTTGCTCTTTAAATAGCCCCATAAAAAGTAGTCTAGGGGAGTGAGATCTGGAGATCTAGGGGGCCATTCGATAGTTCCCCTGCGACCAATCCAATGGTTAGGATATACATGGTTTAAATAATCGCGAACGATCACTGCAAAATGGGGTGGTGCAAATGGGGTGGTCTTGTTGGTACCATATCGTGCGATGGGGCAGATCTGGATCTACGTCATTTGGGTAAAGTACCGCAAGTGCAGGGACTAAGTCGTCTCTTAAAAATTCTAAATATATTTCACCTGTTAATACGCCTTCAAAGAAAAATGGGCCCAAAATACGATTACCTACAATACCAGCCCAAACGTTAACTTTTTGTGGAAACTGACTACGAGTTTCCATTTTCCAGTGTGGATTTTCAGGAGACCAATATCTACAGTTTTGCCGGTTAACTGTGCCGTCGAGATAAAAGGTAGCCTCATCAGAAAAAACAATATTGCGTAAAAATCCGTCGTCATCAATCAGGCGTTGCAACATGGTTTGGCAAAACTGTAACCTACGGTCAGGATCATCTTCGTTTAACTCTTGGACCAAAACCACTTTATACGGATGCCATTTGTTCAATTTCAAATATTTCAAGACGGAGCTTTGAACTATTCCGTTGTTTGCCGCCACTTGGCGGGTGGGTAAATGGGGATTTTCTTGAAGCTCTAGTAGAACATTCAATTTAACATCTTGTTGCACTGGTGGACGACCCGTTCTAGGGCGATCTCTCGTATGGCCCACTTCCAAAAACCTTGGTTCTATTTTGCTAACGGTGGACTGTGTAATTGGTTCTCTGTTTGGATATTTGTTGTTAAATAAACGGCAAACTTCTACTTGTGTGCGAGCTCTGTCCCCGTAACCGATCATCATCAAAATTTCGATTCTTTCCCTTTCACTCAAACGACGGACCATTTTTAAATAAAATGAATTATGATGGAATAATGATTAATCAACTTACTTAATGATATTATTCAACTGATTAAAACACAAACTTGCGAGGAAAAACTTCAAAATTGTGACAACTGTCAAAACTGTTGTTTTTCCTGCGCTTTCTTGATAAATGATTAGCATTTGGTCATCGCTTGTATAATTCATTCTTAAAACTTTGCAACCGAATATCTCGAACACTTTAATGTTAAAGGTACTATGTTTTTGACATATTCGCACTCAGAAAAATGTGCTCTATCGAAATCCGTGAAAAAAAATATGGGTTGTCATTTAAAAAAATTGTCGATGACGTCATAGCTCAAAAACGAACAAAACAAAAAAAAATCGATGGCTGAAAAAAGTGACATTTTATAAAATAAAGTTGACGTGTCCGAGGATTTCCTGTGAAAATCCTTCAATAACGATTAATTGAATTTATTCCAAACTTTACGAGCTCACTGTATATCATGTATAAGACTGTCCTACCAAGTGGTACATTTAGACAAACGTCAACAAAATAAATAATTAAATAACAAGTTTTTCGAAAGAGTGAGGCACAAAGAAAACGTTGTCATTTATTGTCGTTTGAATCTTATTTAGAATAATTGGACAAAATCCCAAATCCAATGTAACAGTTTTTTTATTTAGAATTTGTTATTAACTGTCCAAATCCTACCTGCCCTCCCCAACCAACAGATTAATACTCAAATTGTACAAGTTTTTTCTTTATTCCACTAGTGTCGATTAGTGCCATGAAACTACTTAATCTTGGAAGTAGAAAAATATGAAAATAATTACACTCAATTCCAAAAAAATGTGGCGCACCCGTAATTTCAACAAGACTACCGTCTTGTTGAAATTACGGGTTGAGATATTTTATTCTCTAAGTACTAACTGGTGTAATACACAGGTTAGATAAATTATAAAAAGCATGCGGCTGAATTCTGCATTATTTTCCATGAATGGGAGAAAAATAGGGTGCTCCACTTTTTCTGGAACTGAGTGTATAATGAAGCAACGTCACTTCTGGAAAGTTAATATTATATTGTGAGCAGCTTTGACGTAGAGTAAAATTAGACATTACTTACTGCAGCATGTCTCCCGGATCTTGGCAGGGTCTTTAAGGGAATGATCCTCTGAGCCTTTCTTAAATTCCCTTAAGCCGAAATCAGACAACTTCACTACCCATCTGGAATCGACTAGACAGTTCGCAGTGTGTAACGCACCATGAAATCTCACAGGGGAATCTTGTAAATATATCATTCCCTAGAAAATATTTATTATTCATGTACCACAATGTAATTTCATAAATTTGTGCCGTTAAAGCCGCTACAGCTGGGTATTTCTCGGTTCGAAAAGACGGAAAGAACAAGCAAAAAATATGTGTATATTTTACAAAAAACACTTTGCGGAAAGTCCTGTCTTGAGCAATAGTCGGAGGGGAAATTTGTGACGTCAATGATCGGAGATGCGCAGGTTGATTTCGTAGTAAAAAAATTAGCAAAAATAGTTTTAGGGCAATAACATTAATAAGCGTGCATCTATTTAAAAATTATTTACGTCCAAGAGTAATTTTGACAATCACAAGTTAGGTTAGGTTACCTTCTAATTTAATTGTTCTATGTTTTTAGAAGTGAATTTTTAGATTTTCCTATGATGAAAGATTACTACAAAAACTATACCCTACATGAAATGCACAGTTGCCATTCTTACTGTTGTAATTCGTACGTCAATGATCGGAGATGCGCAGGTTGATTTCGTAGTAAAAAAATTAGCAAAAATAGTTTTAGGGCAATAACATTAATAAGCGTGCATCTATTTAAAAATTATTTACGTCCAAGAGTAATTTTGACAATCACAAGTTAGGTTAGGTTACCTTCTAATTTAATTGTTCTATGTTTTCCATACACTACATGAAATGCACAGTTGCCATTCTTACTGTTGTAATTCGTACTGTTTTCTTGTTTCTTTCTCATAATTTGCGAGCGTACTATCTCGGAAACTATGCGAAAAAATGAATATTTTATTGTACTTAAAGGTCTCATCGCTGAATGCATATGTTTCCAAGATATAAGCAAAAAACCGAACAAAAGTACTTTCTACATACGCCTCTCTCTTATGAGCAGAGGCTATATATTACAATAAGTTAAGTCACTCTCTAGGTAGGGAGAGAAATCCCCCTCTGCCGCCACTTTCCCACTTCATCCATAAGTCCCGGTCGAGCTAAAGTCCCTAGAGAGAAAAAGTACAGCAATTGGCGGCCATTTTTCCCCCGCCAAGTTTAAATAGTAAAGGTGATAGGTACAAGGATGATGTATAAAGATAAACAAATCTTTAGAAGACAACATTTTAACAACGGTACCTCTTCTTCAACGGTACCTCGACTTCAGTCGTATGTTAAAAGGGAACCGCGATATTAAAAAAACAATTTTTACCCCTACTACCTTTAGGGTGTACTTAAAACTTACACAAAAAATCAGCGAGGTAGGGTAATGTTATCATACGAAACATTTACCTCACATATCATAGAGCAATCATTTAAACCAAATCTGCCGATAAGATTTATCCATAACTTCCGTCGTTGTGCGAGGTTATCCACGCTTTTTCATCCACGCTTTCTGACACATTATTCCCACGTTTATAGTGGGATAGATCAGCACGCTCTCGCCGTCCGACCCGAGGCATGAAACGAATAGTTACGCATGCGCCCTAGCCCAATTCAAATAAATGTGTGCAATTGACTGAGATGATGATAGTAAATTTCAGTAGTAACGGAATCAGTCATTATACTACCATCTATTTATATACAATGAAATATTTTTTTATACTCACTATGAACGAAACTATGACGATTTATTATAAGGTACACTCCCGAATGTATTTTTTCTTGTTCATTATCAAAGTAGGATCTGCAATCCGAATGGGTGCGGCAATATCATCTTCCAAATATGAAATTCTAATATTTTCTTTACATACGGTTGCCCTGAATGTTTGATGATAAAATTATATAGGTTCATATCTTTTGCAGGAAATGCTAAAATATTCCTTGCACCTGAACTTTTACCGGAGTTGCGAAATCAGAAATCCATTAAACTAAATTCGTATACTTTCTCCACATATTGTTATTTTAACCAATATTTCTGGAAGTGCGTGCTAATGAAATTTTGGGCACTTCTTCATATTTATGTATTTAAAACATACCATCAATACCATTCCGTACCTATGTAGATATTATAATGGCACTTAAATATGGAATTGTTATATTTTTTTCATATTGTCAACTTAAACTATGTTCCAGGAGTTGTTTGATGACGAAATTTTTTGCACATCTATTATTTAGGTATCTAACAAAAAGAACATACCGTGCACCATCACCGTATAACTATAATATTTTTCTTACATAAAGTCAATTTAAAGTATGTTCCAGCAGTTGTTTGATAACAAAATGCTCATCTATATACACTGCGCAACTTATTTAACGCACAACCAAAAAGTTAACTCAAATTTGACGTTATGTATTTTCGACAATTTTTGTTCATTTTGGTCGATTTTTTTTTCAAATTGTAGGTTTTTCTCTTAGGAATATCACTGTCTTAGTTGTTTTGGTAAAACGAATGATTTTGATATTATACCAGGTGCTATAAAAATGTTATGTTTTTTTCCGAAATTTCAAAACGTCCTGTGGGCTATACAAGGTATTGCAAGTTATTGCAATTATAGCCAATTTAAAGCCTCATGTTTTTTCTACATTTTCTTTTTTTATTCATTTGTTTATCTCTGTTGCTTCATGAAATACACCGTTTTGAAACACCATATGCGTTTATTCACATGAAATGCATTTATCGGACAACTCAAACAGCTAGCAAGCTATGGAAATCGAAGATTACACGTCATAAACTGACAACTGTGTCATTAGTTTTTTGTTGACAGTCCAGCAATAATTAGTGAATAATGGAACGCCAAACCAGAAATTTAACTCGTGATGAATGTGTTGAGGCAGCTACATTACATGGTGAAGGGTGGGTCCCAACAACCGCATAGCTGGAAGGTTGGGAGTGTCTCACACAACTATAGCGAGAGCAATTCAAAGGTACGCGGAAACAGGAGAACATTCCAGACGGGCCGGTCAAGGTAGATCTCGTGTTACCTCTGCTATCCAGGATCGCTTTTTAAGAGTAAATGCTGTAAGACAACGATTTATAACTGCAACACATTTAAGAGCACAACTTCAAGACGCAGGTGGTCCACTCATGTGCGTTCAAACTGTACGCCGACGACTGAGGGAGGCAAATTTAAGACCCAGGATTGCTGCTCGAGGACCCGCATTAACAGTAGATCATCGAAGAGCCAGATTGAATTTTGCCAATGAGCATGTTAATTGGATGGAAGCAGATTAGGAACGTATTCTTTGGACTGATGAGTCAAGGTTCAGTTTGTATAATTGTGACAGACGTAATCGCGTCTGCCGAAGACCCGATGAGCGATACAGTCAATGCAATTTTTTGCACACAACTTTATATGGAGGTGGATCCGTCATGGTGTGGGGCGGAATATCTTTGACTGGGCGAACGGACTTGGTAACTCTGAATGGAAATCTCAATTCTGACAGATACATCACAGACATTCTGGAAGCACATGTTTTGCCTTATGCCCCCTATATAGGACCCAATTTTTTACTTATGCAACACAATGCGCGTCCCCACACGAGTCTTATCGTGAGAAATTATCTTGAAGAAGTTGGAATTGATCACATAAACTGGCCAGCCCGTAGCCCCGACCTTAACTCCATTGAACATGTTTGGGATTTTATCGGTCGGCGGTTACGAAGTGAGGGACGACAACCCCAAAATTTACAAGAATTGGAAGGACGCCTAGTCGAATTATGGAATGGCCTAAATCAGAACCTAATCAGAACTTTGGTTTTAAGTATGAACCAAAGATGTCGGGAGGTCATTCGCGGAAGGGGTGGAAACACCAGATACTAATTCTCTATTTACTTTTGTTTTGTTTCCTGTTATTCGTTTAAATTGGCTATAATTGCAATAACTTGCAATACCTTGTATAGCCCACAGGACGTTTTGAAATTTCGGAAAAAAACATAACATTTTTATAGCACCTGGTATAATATCAAAATCATTCGTTTTACCAAAACAACTAAGACAGTGATATTCCTAAGAGAAAAACCTACAATTTGAAAAAAAATCGACCAAAACGAACAAAAATTGTCGAAAATACATAACGTCAAATTTGAGTTAACTTTTTGGTTGTGCGTTAAATAAGTTGCGAAGTGTATTTACGTGTTCAACAAAAAAAAAACATACCATCAACGCATTCGTAAGGGGTCTGATAATAGCCCTTAAAAATAAAATACTAACATTTTCCTTACATAAAGGTAATTTAATATATGTTCCAAGAGTTGTTTGATGATGAAATTTTATGCATATCTTTATATTCAAGTGTCTAACACAAAAACATACCGCACACTATCACCATACCAGTAGGGGTTGTGATATCAGCCCTTAAATATAAAATTGCTAAATTTTCTCTAAATATATTTAATTTAAACTATCTACATTTATGTGTCTAAAATAAAAACATATCGTGCACCATCACTGTACCCGTAGGGGGTGTGATATCAGCCCTTAAATATAAAATTCTAATATTTTCCCTATATAATGTCAAATTAAAGTATGTTCCAGCAGTTCTTTGATGATAAAATTTTATGCACATCTTTATATTTATATGTCTAAAACAAAAACATACCGTGCCCGTAGGGGTTTTGATCAATCACCATACCCGTAGGGGTTTTGATATCAGTCCTTAAATATAAAATTGCCATATTTTCTCTACATATAGTAAATTTAAACTATGTTCCTGGAGGTATTTGAACATCTTTACCTTGTACCATCACCGTAGGGAATGTGATATCAGCCGTTAAATATAAAATTATAAAAAGTATTTTCCCTATATAATGACAAATTAAAATATGTTCCAGCAGTTGTTTGCTGATAAAATTTTATGCACATCTTTATATTTAAGTCTAAAACAAAAACATACCGTGCAACGTCTTCATATCCGTAGGGGTTTTGAAAATTGAAGGATCAGCCCCTAAATATGAAATTGCCACATTTTCTCTATATAGAGTTTAATGGATGTGTAATACTCCAATTTTCTATGAATTCAAAAAAAAAATCCTATATTTTACCGTATATTTATTTATCGCATTTTTTATCTTTGGCACTAAATATCGCAGCGAAACAAATTTTGTGATTTTTATAAATACTTCTTAAGTAAATCATCCGCTGAATAGCTTCTGTTCGAAACTTTTTTCTCTAAAATCATTACTGTTCCCATTATTAAGAGAAAAGTGAAAAATATGCCGCATTAATAGCTATTTATAACGAGCAGTTTCCTAACATCAAAGGGCTTTGAATAGTGTTACTTTAAATTATTTTGTGTAACGATTTCTGCGCAACCAGCATTAGCGAGTTCCGCAATAGGATGCGAGTTACACAAAATAGTGTTTCCCAACGTGTTTCATACAAAATAAAATTTTTTCTAATTTTCACCAATTTTATATTTTATGAGAAGAAAACTATGAATTTTATACGTTTAAAAACAATCCAGTAGGTTGTAACGGTGTGACAGCTTGTGACTTTCATAGCTTGTCAGGTCTAAATAACCTACTATGTAATGAACTTTACACAACCAGTTGCGTAATATTTAACTTTTCGTAACTGTTTGAGAAAAGTAAGACGTTTCTTAACGTCAAAGGTTTTTGAGAAGTCTCACTTTACATGTCAAAATTAGAAAAAATATTTTGCAATCTTGCTCATCGTAACTTTTTTAAAGGCTTTCCGTCTAAAGTGCAAATCCACGATTTTCTGTGATTACTGGTATAATTTTTATATACTTCTTCATTAAACGTTCTTAACAACTGTTACGCGAACAACTGTTTTTTTGATTGCTCTCACAAATATATAACTCCCTTCCTTCCGCATAATACTCAACAGATCCAAAGCCAAAAAATGTGTTCCTTCCATTTCCCTCTACCTTTTGAGAATTCATTGATTGGACTATTTTGTGAATTCTGTTATAATTGTGTTATAATGTTATAATTTCAACTAGGTATTGATTATGCGTTATGTTATAATTTCAGTTATACTGAATATAATGCACATACGGAACTTCCTGCAATTCAATATCTGTAGCGGTATATATAGCCACGGAAGTATGGTTGTTTGGTATTGTATATTTTTTAATACTTACTGTAAATGTCAATTCGTAAAAGATAAAATAATTTTATTTTTTTTTTCCGTTTAATTTATTTTAATCTTTAACAGTAACAGCAAAATGTAACTATTTGTACTCACCCTTAAAATATCACCAACTAAAGAGGCTATGAACATATTATCTAATTTCACATCCTCGTTTTCTAATATGTCCTAAAACAAAAAGATATCCAAAGTCATATTATATCAGCAGAAAACAAATTTTTCAATTGAAAATAAGGTAAAAACAACTTAATATTCATCGCCAAGTCTATTTCGATTAAGTATGACAAATGTTTGCGGTCAAATAAGATATAAACTTTGTATAACACCGAGAACCTACTTTTAGGCTTCCTCTGGTACAGTATTCTGTTACTATGCAAATATTTGGAGGGTCGGTGCAGGCTCCTATAAATGCGTTCAGATTGTCGTGGCGTAAGTCCCTCATCTGAAAAGCAATAAAACATATTTCACTTCCATATATACATCCAATTTAATTTTAATCTGCTAATTGATAATGTGGAATATGGATCTGGAATATATTAAATGTTTTTTATTAGTTTTCAGCGTATTATATTTATTTAGTTCAATGTCAAACTATACTAAAATTTAATTAGTTAGACATTGGCCAATTAGCAGGGGTTGTTCGGCGGCAAGGGTTTTTAGGTAGAAATAATAATAATAATAATAATATCTACTCCTGATTCTAACCACAATGGTTAGATTCAGGACCCCCCAGAAGTAAGAAATTTCTGCGGGTGAGCGGACGGTATATTATTTTTTCTACTCCCTTGACAGTAACAAGCTTATTATATTATTACCTTGATGGACGTAAGTTAAATTTATCTACACAGGTAGAGTGTTTTCGTTTGATATGCAAACTAATGGAATGCGGTGCGCAGTGGCGCGCGCAATTATCTTAACATAGGAAATATAATAAAAAACAATAATGTTAACTCAATTTAATTTATAATATATCAAAAAGTGAATGTGTTTTTGTAAATGACGATCTTTTAACCTCCGAATGAAAGAAAACAGGCGATTACCATGAAGACATGAATTCCACCGTTTTGGAGGATTGGCTCAAAGGAATTTTGGACAAATTACAACACGGATCTGTTATAGTGATGGATGCTTCTTATCATTCTCGTAGAACACAACTGCATGGCGGAAAGGGCAAATTAAAGACTGGCTGGAAGAAAGAAACATTGAACATGATGATTCACTACTTAAAGCTGAATTGTTGACACTGGCGAGGCAACATTTTCCAGCTTTCAAGACGTATGTAGTGGATGAAATGGATTAATAAATGGAATTAAATGAGCGGATGAAATAAATAATTCGATTGCCTCCATATCACTGCGAACTGAACCTAATTTAGATTATTTTGGCGCAAATAAAAGGGAATGTTGCTAGAGAAAATACATTAGAATAAACATTTAAGTTAGCTGATGTGAAAAAACTTCTCAGTGGTAAAATCAAAGAAGTAAATGCGGCCAACTGGATAAAATGTATAGACCATGTGAAGAAGGTGGAATCAAGAATGTGGGATCTCGATATTATGATGGATATTCCGGATACTCCCGTTAAACCAGTCATAATAAATCTAAATGAAGACAGTAGTGGAAGTGACTTATTTTCAGATAGTGAATAGTGATATGAGTTTCTGTGTGAGTTTTTGTGAAGAGTGCTACTAATACGTAACAGTGTAAAATACCAATGTTAGTGTAACTATATGTGCAAATATTAACATATCCCGGAAATTGGTGAGTTAATTTGTTTTTAAATTTTACTAACAGTTTTACCTATACTAATAATAAGTAACCTAACCACGTTCTATCCTGGCAAGGGGCGCTCTTACCTCCCCGTGGTTCTTGCTGGGCAATAAATTACGTTTGCTAGCAACTTCTTTCTTGTTGGTTATGATCTCAGCAACGTAACTAACTTTCTTTCTGCTATGGTTGACGACTTCCATCCGCCACGCCTTTTTAATGTAAGAGTTCTACTCCTGTGTTTGCCAATAATTCGGCTGAATGAATGACCAGTATATGTTGCTGGATTTAATAAATTGAGGAAAGGAGCTATTTTTCCTGAGACGGCTGCCAATGAGTTCTTCCCAAAAGGTTGATTACACTTTACTCCTTGGTATGTACCTACCTTAGAAAAAAACGATGACTCGAACTGCTAATTTCAGTATCAATGGCGACATACTTCTTTAAAATCCGTATATTACGGGCTGTTGATTCGCTACATTATGTTACTGTAAATATACGCGACATCCCATTTTTGAATCCGTTATTTTTATGACCACAATGTTATTCACCATGTTAAATCGTTAAATGTTGATTTCATGACTAATGGATCGACAATGGATCGACATGCTCCAGCTATTCCCATTATAGCCACTACCTTCATCAGTAAGTATGAGTTATCATCAGCTTTTTCAAAAAACACATGCAATTCTTCCCTTGTGAAAAGATTGGGTTTTTTTGGCTTATAAACGTCATTTTTCCTTTTCATAAAAGCATGCAATTTGGGGTATTTACTGATATCCACATCTTCACACTGAAGGAGTTGCCTTCAGCATCGAATACTCACATAACAAACTGGATTGAGATTTCAGGATTGCAGACTATTCATGAAAATAATCTTGGCACATTTTCGTTAAGCCCTTCCTTGCTTTTGAAAAGACACCAATCTTTAAACGATTTGTATGCCTGTTCGTATCGCTTCTTCGACCTCTCAGGTAGTAGAAATAAACAAGCGTTATTTGCCTCTTCTTAAATATCCATTTCGCTCATACACCTAATAGGATCTCGAAAAATGCGCAAATTAAGAGTTTGCGCAAAAGTACCAATAATAAACTATTCACACAAGAATAAACTTTATTGCGTACAGCAAGACGAGTAAAATGTAATGTTAAATTACGTCAGCGCAGCTGGCCTTTTATATAAAATAAATGCAGAATAAGCATTTGTTGCGTCAATGTTTTCACTCATGAAGAAGTGTTTCACTTTCAATCTGGCACGTAGGTATAATAATGGGTAGTTTCTGATACGAGATATAAACAAAGTTAAAATAAATATAATTTATAAAGTATACAATGTCATAACTCGCGTATCTCAGGCAGAAAATTTAAAGCTTTCAAATTTATGAATTTTCTGACAGTGTTAGTATAATATTGCTAGAAACATCATAACTCGGGAAACCAACAATTAATAAAGCCGCAAGAACTCAAAGATATAGTCCAGTTAGACCGGGAGGTAGTGACAGATTTTCGGACGTGATTAGTATCGGACCAGTATGCCTTTTGGAGGGTATTATGATATGCATATTATGATGATAATAAAAGATAAATTAAACACGAATATAAAGACGAGTATAAAGACGAGTAAAGATGAATTAAAGACGAGTATATTTTCTTCATATATTAGCTTCTTCATTCTTCATATATTATCTTCATTATTTTTATATTAAGCTGATGTATAGCACAACCATGTATACTTCTTAATTTCAGCCTGTTTAGAAATTCGGATAATTTTTTTTTAAATGCAAGCACACCTAATCGTCACGACAATTTGGGCTCACTCAAACGGTAGGTATGCCTTTGAGTTTTACGTTGTGTCGGGTACAAATGAGTATTTTTCGAAAAAGATAAAGCTAAAATGAAAGATGTATTTTTCAAATTTCTTATAAAAATAGGATAGGTTAATATTTTCAAAATACAAATAAGGTATTTTAATAAGTCCAAAAATAAAAAAGATACGTGAAAAATAATTTAGTACAAATGTGGGTTTTTTGTTAACAAAAACTTTTGGATTTTGGATTTTTTTCTATTTCCGTAGGTTAAAAACTAACAGAGATATAACTGTTAGACGTTTGCATTATAGTGCGCGGACCACCTCTTCCGAGGCCTCCAACCCTTTACCCTTTGAATATGAAGGGTTTGGGCATATTAAAATCTTGTAATAATATCTGTAGCCCTTGAAATTACCTGTAAAATGGTTGTTGAATGGACCTTGTAGCTTCAAAATGAAGGGTTTTGCTAAAATAACACCAACCGCATTTTTTCGGAGCATACAAATTTTTCCATTCCACCTAATTTTGGAGTTTCATAGTTGATCATATGTATTAGAAATAGAATATGGTTTTTAATGTATGAAAATTAGAAATTAATCATAAATCATGTTAGAGAACATGAAAGCAGAAGAAGGGGTAGTTTTCACCCCTTAAAAGCAAAAAGCACAAGTCGGGCATATGTTACTTTTGAAGCTAAGGGTAAGATGAGCCTAGTTCCAAACTTTCATGAAAGTCGATGGGGGTTCAAGAATTCGGAGGTTTATTTTTACCTTCGGTGACTGGACTAGAATAATTCTTGTAAAAATATAATAAATAAATTAACGTAAATTCTAAAAAAAATGTAAAGGGAATAGAAAAAATATGACATATACTTCCGGATGTAAGTTTTGTTAATGATATTTAACCAGTCTCGAAACCCATTACCCATACATTGAGAAAATGTATTTCATACTAGTACAGTGGGCCAAAACTCTTAAAAGCTGCCCAAAATTGCAAATTACCAGCTTCTGAGAAGGTTCCCAAACATGTTCTATCACGAAAGAGAAACCTTCAGACCATGCAATACAATGAAATGTATGGGGGTAGGTAGGAAAATTTGAAAAACTGTCGAATTCGACAGTTCTTATCGCGCTACCGGTGTACGTTGTAGGTATAGTTAGGAATTAGCATCAGCACCCCGAAATTCGATCTTGTAGTGTGTACTCGAAGATATACTTTTATAAATATGTAGGTACAATGTGGGGAATGACCTTGCGGATGAAATTCCGGAGGGCTCCATGAAAATCGTAATTACCAAAAAAAGAAAAAAAATGTTTTCCCAATATTTCCCATCATTAATATTCTTTAAAAAATTGCACCAGTCGAAAGCTTAATCATTGTAGATTTCAACGGTATGTGCAAAAAGGTACACCAATTTATAGCTCACTATAAATTTTTCCGTAGTGAAATGCTAAACATCCTGGACTATATCGCAGTGTATAACCAACTATATAATAGTGAATATAAAATACAGAAAGAAACAGTTTTGTTTTGATCCAGGCTCTGTACCGTTATTTATTTTTGTTTCGGATATTGTATCGGATATTCGGATAGCTAAATTAATCCTGTATTATAATTACGATGTGTTAATCTCATTAGAGAGTGTACCTACGTAATTATATAATAATATGTTACCGTGCTTTTAGCAAATATACTTTGGTGCAAGGTTTTGCTTTTTAATGAAATGTGTATACGGAAGCACGTTTGAAGTCTGTAACGAGAATGGTTGGGTTAATATTGCTTCTAACATAATAATTATAAACGTAATGCCGTACTCAAAAGGATGATAATGAATTTGCTCCTTATGATTACAATACGGTGGTATACAGGTTGATCGTTATGTTAAGTATCCATTATCAACTTTGTTATTATTAAATATACGAAATTGCTAAAATTAGAAAACCACTGTATTATACTGTCATTGCCCTTAAATGATCGGTAGCCTCAGAAATTATCATTCATGCGGATGAATGCGAAGTGGATAAGAGAATTGAGCGCAATCTCCTATTCTCAAAGAGGGATTATCTGGATAGTAAATAGGATTACAAAATATCACACTTTTCTGAATGGGTGAAACTTTCTTTCTCCTTCTCTAATTGAATAACTGACCAAACAAAACTTTAGCGAAACACAAAATTATTTTGAAACTATATATATATATATATATATATATATATATATATATATATATATATATATATATATATATATATATATATATATATATATATATATATATATATATATATATATATATTAGCTTTGAAATTCTTTGCTATTCATATTTATTTTGTGAAAAGTAATCTTGGGTTTGTAGCATTTCATTACATAGAAATAAGCAAATAGACGAATAAGAAAGAAAACACACTTACCAGTGCTATATCTGGACACACATACGGAAATGAACCACTATACACACGAAAACGAACCACTTAGAAGTTGTACAAGTTCTTTCACCTTTCTTGAGGATCTTCAGAGCAGTATACGATTTATTTCATTGATCATTCATACTTGAATTTAAATTAATTAATGTATTGGTAATTTAAATTCAAGTATGAATGATCAATGAAATAAATCGTATACTGCTCTGAAGATCCTCAAGAAAGGTGAAAGAACTTGTACAACTTCTAAGTGGTTCGCTTTCGTGTGTATAGTGGTTCATTTCCGTATGTGTGTCCAGATATAGCACTGGTAAGTGTGTTTTCTTTCTTATTCGTCTATTTGCTTATTTCTATGTAATGAAATGCTACAAACCCAAGATTACTTTTCACTATATATATATATATATATATATATATATATATATATATATATATATATATATATATATATATATATATATATATATATATATATATATATATATATATATATATGTATATATATATATATGTATATATATATATATATATATATATATATATATATATATATATATATATATATATATATATATATATATATATATATATATATATATATTAGCTTTGAAATTCTTTGCTATTCATATTTATTTTGTGAAAAGTAATCTTGGGTTTGTAGCATTTCATTACATAGAAATAAGCAACTAGACGAATAAGAAAGAAAACACACTTACCAGTACTATATCTGGACACACATACGGAAATGAATCACTATGCATATACTTTCTTATTCGTCTAGTTGCTTATTTCTATGTAATGAAATGCTACAAACCCAAGATTACTTTTCACAAAATATATATATATATATATATATATATATATATATATATATATATATATATATATATATATATATATATATATATATATATATATATATATATATATATATATATATATATATATATATATGATGATTGTATGATTGGTTGAATCATATTACTTGAAAGAAGATTGGTTATCTTTGTAAAATTATTATTTCACATATTATTCAGTACAGAGTAGTTTAGTATGTGTCTCTATTAATCAGAAATTTGTTTACATTTTCTAATTCTGCGTAAGAGTGTTTGAGAAACATTTCCACGAAACATTCGTTCACTATACCAACGTACATATTTTATTACCATTTTCAACTCTTTCTTCATCTCCCTCGTAATGTCAATAGATTTTTTGTGTACTTTCTTGATGGCGAAGACTCTTCCCTTGTAAATACCAATTTGAGTGTATATCGTTGAGTATCGGAAATCCGCGTCTGGATTAGAGCTTAAGGATACTTGGCTAGTCCTTATCAGCGGATGAATCGACTGAAAATAAATACTAGGTATCAGAATGGATATAAACTATGTCAGTAAATAATAGAACTGTGCATCGGCTTTATTGTCCAGCACGCGGCGCTATCAACAAAGAAATGATTTACGACGCAGCAGACCAGTCTTTATTCTCTTTACGCCAGCGCGCAGCCGTAGATAGTTCATCGGGCAAACTTTAAGTTCCAGTAACGAACTCGCATGCACTATTTCAACTACTCTTCGAATCTTAATGCTACTGCTAAATACGTAGGACGAAATTTCAAGATAAGTGCGGACGGTCCTGTGCTTCAGCACCGACCAGTTTCAATTGCCCTCGTATTGACATATGTATACAGCGCCCTCTATTGTCAGAATGTATTAACCTAGTTGAGATGATGAATAAAGATGCTCAGTCGTTGCTTTCCAGTTATTCTTATTGGTTGTAATTTTAACAGGTTAAGGTCATAGAGCAACATTTGTTCACTTCGAGAAGCACAGAAATAGTTGTTTCTATTTGAACAATGGCTGTGCATTATTTGAGGAACGTTCCGCGATCGTGATCCACGTTCTTTGATGGTTCGGAAGCCGATACAGTTTTAATCGTGAAAGCTAATGCGAAAATGATTTTTTCTACAATCGCCTCAATAGTAGGCTTTTGCGCTTTCAATTCTCAACGCAAAGTACGCCATTTCCGATGATGACATAATTGTCATCCATTGCCGCTTTAAAGCGGCAATAGTGTCAATTCCCACTCGCTTCTTTATTATAAATTCCTTAGCAGGCGCTTGTCAGTCAAAAATGACACATGAGAAATGTAGCTAATAAAAAAAACTTATAAGAATCGGTTCATATATAAACATAAGTCAAATACATACATAGCACACTGTATTAAGCGATTGTAGAAAAAATTTATGTATTACGAGCACAAACTGCCATTGCCGCTTTTGAAAGAATACCGCGCGAAGTACTTTGCGCTCTTAACACACAAATAACTATTAATACTTGACCCTTTGATTTATGCGCACATAAAAAAATGCACAAAGTGCAAAGCAAGTTTGGCACACTTTGCAACAGTTGTATGGAGACACGCGATTTATGCGAAAAATCGGGTTACATCGGACTCTAATTTTGCTTAGATTTGAAAATGTTGATTCCATGGAATACTATATTAAGAAAGTTGTCGATACGGCCCAAAAATTGCAAAGAACTGGTTCTAATATTAGTGAGGACTGGAGCGGTTCGATTCTCTTGGCGGGTTTGGCGAGTAATTATGTAATTATGTAATTATGTAATTATGTAATTATGTAATTATGTAATTATGTAATTATGTAATTATGTAATTATGTAATTATGTAATTATGTAATTATGTAATTATGTAATTATGTAATTATGTAATTATGTAATTATGTAATTATGTAATTATGTAATTATGTAATTATGTAATTATGTAATTATGTAATTATGTAATTATGTAATTATGTAATTATGTAATTATGTAATTATGTAATTATGTAATTATGTAATTATGTAATTATGTAATTATGTAATTATGTAATTATGTAATTATGTAATTATGTAATTATGTAATTAAGTAATTATGTAATTATGTAATTATGTAATTATGTAATTATGTAATTATGTAATTATGTAATTATGTAATTATGTAATTATGTAATTATGTAATTATGTAATTATGTAATTATGTAATTATGTAATTATGTAATTATGTAATTATGTAATTATGTAATTATGTAATTATGTAATTATGTAATTATGTAATTATGTAATTATGTAATTATGTAATTATGTAATTATGTAATTATGTAATTATGTAATTATATGTAATTATATGTAATTATGTAATGATATGTAATTATATGTAATTATATATAATTATATGTAATTATATGTAATTATATGTACTTATATGTAATTATATGTAATTATATGTAATTATATGTAATTACGTAATTAAGTCAGTATGTATTTCGTTTCAACTTAAAAGAGGGCGAAGCAGACTACGTAAAGGACGCGCACCCCATGAACGGAAACATCTTACACTATCTAGATGCTGGAGGGCAACGTTCTACCCAAGAAGTAAGTGCCATAAAAAACGCTCTCCGCAGCAAGTATGAGTACCGACTGCGGCAGATCTGGTCATCAGAACTGTCGTAAAAGCACAAGGTATGTGCTACCAATATGTTTACCGGATAGTGAAATTCATATAAAAAATATGTTTCCTTCGTATCTTTATGGATTAGAATATTAAATGAACTTACACGAGCAGTTTTAATCCCTTGGCTACTAGAATTGGCTTCCTCGTTGATCTGAATATCCTTAAAATCTACTTTCCACAGAAGGCTGTCAAGTTCCTGTTCATATTTCCAATTTCGATATAAAACTAAAGATATTATTAAAATTACTAGAAATATTCCTCCCGTTACACCACTTGTTATTTCCACGGTGTGTGCTGTAAAAGACAATGGAAAATGGAATCCACAAGTTTTGCAGATATATTTCGTATGTAATAGCAGTATTTAATTATTATGTTAAAATATTAATAATAACCATATATGTACCTATAATTATATATACAATATGATCTGATTTTATTTGAATATGTGATGTCTATAGAAATTACTTTGGACTAATTAGAAAAATGGGAGAAATAATTAAGATTGGGATATCTAAAGAAACCAGATATATAAGTTCTAAAATAGAGTTGTCATCTAAGATGCATTTTAAGGAAAGTATCGTGATCATGTTAATCGAGAAGAACAATATTTTTCAATCCTACTTACTGATGCACTTTTCGCCTCTGAAACCGCAGGCTGGGGCGGCGATTGGAGCACTGCCTGTTATCCAGTTTATAGTATCAGTCATGTGAAGTACCTAAAACAATAATATGACATATTAATAGAATTTAAAGGAAAATATGTTGCGCATATCGGATATGTTGATTTTGCACTACCTAGAAAATGTTATAATCCAGTAGTCAGGTCGATAAAAAAGGCTTTACCTGGAAATAATCCAGGGAGATTTGATTTCGGGTTAATTGGATAGGGTTTAGGGAAAATAAAATACAAACTTTGTGACCTTGAACTCAATTTAGAATAGCTACATATAAGGAATATTTTATACGAATATAAGCATGGAAAAATTCCCAAAATAATAAAAAAAAACATAAAATTTCAAATTTTATGTCTGAATATTAAAAGTTCGTTTCTAGATCGAGTTTGCATGAATAATATTGTTTGTAATCATAATGACACAACTCACATAGTTACACAAACTAATGTCAACATATCAACTAATTCTGACAAATCTGTAATACTTAATTTATATTGCAAAATATGGAGCCTTTCGATATCGCCTGTGAACGCTAGATCCGAAATTCAGGACACGTCGTTCGGGAAATTCATCCTACGATCTAAGTGTTGGGAAATCTTCCATCCAAAAAAATCACGAACTCTCCGAGAAAAGTGTACAGGGCACCCATCATTGAAGAGATATGCTTCTCCTGGTTAATAATGCAACGCATTCTAATAATTGTGGTAATTAGTTTGTCAAAAATATCCAAATAGATATCGCCACTTAAGTACTCTACCGATTTTGATTGTCGATTTCACGCCACCCATCCAATGAGGGTTATTATCGGACCAGTAATGTATATTGCGTATGCTAACTCCTTTATTACTTGAGAAAGTAGCTTCATCAGTCCACATTATGAGAAAAAAATCGGATCTTCCTCAATATGGCTCTTAGCGAGTAACAATAATTTAATATATTTTCATAATCTGTTTACGATAAAGCTCGATGTAGTTGAATATGATAGGGATACATGCTATGATTTATTAAAATTGTATGCACTGATGTTTTCTTCTTGTACTCAAATGAGGACTAACGTGGACGTAGACGTGGACGTAACAAAAGTAGATATCGAACCCCCTTTGGCGCCAAAATGCTTTCTTTATGATCTTGAGGGTAACATATAAAAAGTTTTATCCTGTTTTTTTTTTAAGAAAACTTTTTAAACAGCGCAAAAAAATCACTAAATAGGCAATAGGTTATTTCAAACAACACTTATGTTAGAAATTTCACACATATCATTTTTTTGTGCTGAATTCAATGACTTAAAGAACACTATAAAGCATAGCAATTAAAAATTTTGAGAGAAATCTACAAAACGACATTCTTTTTAAATAACGCGATCTCTCGATTTCTATATTGAGGTAAATTACACCACGTATTCCCCGACATAAAGCAAGGCCTTTCTAACGAGGTATAACACCATAGACTTTTGAAGAGGCAATCCTGCAAAAAAAAATATTTTTCAGATCAGAAATTACGGGTTTTTCACAGCCTTTTCGTTGAGAGATAGAACAAAATATCAGTAACAAAAGTTACGCGCAAGGAAATCGGCTATCCATATATCCGAGATACGAACTTGAAATCTATTTCCAGTGAATTCCCTTGGTCGATTCATTATTAACATTTTCTTCCCGAAGCTCTAGGGCCTGTACTTTATAAGAGAATATACCTAAAAAAATTGTTACGAGAGATTGTATGGGGTGATTTTTCAGTAAAAATTAAAGTGGGTCTTTCATATAAATTGTTTCCCAAAACCCCATCCCCTCCAAGTTACAGCCCTCTAAAATTGGGGGAAAAATGTTTTTTATTTATTTGCTCCACTACGGAACAGCTGCACTTCCTGCTTACTCACTCCTTTTTTGTTATTATTCAATTCAGATTATATATATATATATATATATATATATATATATATATATATATATATATATATATATATATATATATATATAGTTTTGTGAAAAGTAATCTTGGGTTTGTAGCATTTCATTACATAGAAATAAGCAACTAGACGAATAAGAAAGAAAACACACTTACCAGTACTATATCTGGACACACATACGGAAATGAATCACTATGCATATGAAAACGAACCACTTAGAAGTTGTACAAGTTCTTTCACCTTTCTTGAGGATCTTCAGAGCAGTATACGATTTATTTCATTGATCATTCATACTTGAATTTAAATTACCAATACACCAACACTTGCAGTGACGTTTTATGACATTAGTTTTTGACGGAACTCATTCTTAGAATATACAAACCTAGTCTACTATTTATATTTGTTCTATTTGAACATATTATATATAAAAGCATTAGGCATACAGTTATCCAGAAGATGTTAAACTTTAAAATGCATAAAATCTTGTTGAACCTATTGAAAAACAACTACTTTTTCCAACTATATGCGGGAAAATATTGAATTATATATACAATAGAGTTCTGAAGCATTCAAAGAGGGAGTGATACAGAAATTGCTTGCTTAGTCAAGATCTGAAGATCCTCAAGAAAGGTGAAAGAACTTGTACAACTTCTAAGTGGTTCGTTTTCATATGCATAGTGATTCATTTCCGTATGTGTGTCCAGATATAGTACTGGTAAGTGTGTTTTCTTTCTTATTCGTCTAGTTGCTTATTTCTATGTAATGAAATGCTACAAACCCAAGATTACTTTTCACAAAATAAATATGAATAGCAAAGAATTTCAAAGCTAATAAATATATCCAGGGTGAAAATTGGATTTTTTTCGAGAATTTTCGAAGAAACAATTAATACATACAACCAACAAATGATTTTAGTTTTGACTAAGCAAGCAATTTCTGTATCACTCCCTCTTTGAATGCTTCAGAACTCTATTGTATATATAATTCAATATTTTCCCGCATATAGTTGGAAAAAGTAGTTGTTTTTCAATAGGTTCAACAAGATTTTATGCATTTTAAAGTTTAACATCTTCTGGATAACTGTATGCCTAATGCTTTTATATATAATATGTTCAAATAGAACAAATATAAATAGTAGACTAGGTTTGTGTATTCTAAGAATGAGTTCCGTCAAAAACTAATGTCATAAACCGTAACTGCAAGTGTTGGTGTATTGGTAATTTAAATTCAAGTATGAATGATCAATGAAATAAATCGTATACTGCTCTGAAGATCCTCAAGAAAGGTGAAAGAACTTGTACAACTTCTAAGTGGTTCGTTTTCGTATGTATAGTGGTTCATTTCCGTATGCGTGTCCAGACATAGCACTGGTAAGTGTGTTTTCTTTCTTATTCGTCTATTTGCTTATTTCTATATATATATATATATATATATATATATATATATATATATATATATATATATATATATATATATATATATATATATATATATATATGGTGTTTCAGTTTTTAATCCCTGGGCTAAATATCCCAAAAATTGTTCAACGTATTCTAATATACTTTTAAAAGTGATGATTGTTCCACCAAATACCTTAGATTATATTGTACTTTAATTTAAAGTCGATTGGGCTCACTTCCAAGGGTTAATATATAAAAAAATACAAAAGAAGGCAAGTCGAACTGATTAAACTAAAATATATGGAGGAACTTTTGAAGCACTTTTTTGAGATCGATTTAGCAGTAGTAGATAATTTTAGCAGAGATAATATATCGACTAACTTCTGGCCATGAAGCAAATAATAGATCCATCATCATATTTTTTGCAATAAAATTTTAATTTTATATGGGATCTTAGTAAAAAAAAATACTGAAAATTAACGTGGGTAGGTTATACCTATAGAAAAAAGCAGTTTACTTTCATTAGAAAAATATTATCTACTGATTGTGAATTTAATATAAATTTTGGAAATTTCGTAAATTTCGCTTAACTTATTAAGTAGGTAATACCCACTTATACATTTGGAACATTTCGACATATCGTTTGTGTAATATGCAAACAATATTAAATATTATTTATTCTTCATATAAACAAAGCCTGATTTATTTTGCTGGCCAACTATTAATGATATTGTGTAGCTTGCAAGAAAATGCATTTTGCGTTGTCGTTATTGGTCTGTAGTGCTGGACTATTAAATGTAAGTAAACAGTTTAATGTAATATTTAATGATAACAATTTAATCTAAAATTGAATATTCGACGACTGTCCCCTTTTGCAGACTCTCGTAGCCAGTGACTCCATTATTCCCTCTAAAGCAGAGCAAGCAAATTTACTATTAAATGTACAAGAAGTATTTGAACAAGTGAAACTTTTAATTGGCGATGAATCTGAGTCGACAAATATTTCGCTGGAAAAGGATATCCGGTTGATGGTAAATAGGGCACTCCAGACTCTGAAGTTATATGAGGAAACTATTTTACTTCGTAAGTACTTAAAATCAACATTTTAAGAAAATATATAATGAATGCATTTACTATAACAATTGAATGTAAGGGATTCTAAGTTCACAGATGTGTTTAACAATTTTTTAAATGCTTTAATAATGAGGTTATCTGTTAAATATTTTGTGTAATAATTAAACTTTAATTAAAAGCGAGATGGCGCAGAAATTAATAGAAGTGGCAATGTTAAAAATTGTGATCCTTTTATTAC